>JABUQX010018727.1:2500-22500 GCA_015478945.1 Trachelipus rathkii
TTATTATTATTATTATTATTATTATTATTATTATTATTATTATAATTACCCTGGCGTAAGCATATACACCTTGAAACCCTCCAGTCAGTCGTGCACCTTGATAGTGGTTGGAGGGCTCTCTGGGACGCTGTTGGGCGGGATAGAAGCGACTTTTTTTCAGAGAAGTAGATGAACGCCAATGACACCCTTCCTTACGGAGGGGGCATCTGGCGTCATCTGTGCTGAAGGGGTGTGAGCCGCACCACCTGTTCGTGATTCGGTAAACACGACCCAGCACCAGGTTTGGGTCTTTTTCCCTGACCCCTCTGGAACATCTATAATAAGAGACTCCCCGCCGCTTAGCGCGGTCCTCCGGGCACAAACCTCATAAGGCTAGACACCCATGAGGGGGGGGGACCCCTTTAATATAAAATACACATGGATAACCTTACGAAGCCTCGGAACCTGATGGATTTAGAGATTCCCGAACCCGGACCGATAAATGGACTTACTCCTCTGAATTGTACTTCGAACATTGATGCCGTGTCTCCCTCCACTTCACTTGGAAGGCCTCTGCCTGTGTCCGACTATCAGTCGCCTGGCACGCCCTCTGCATCCCAGGTGCCCAAACGATCGGGGCAATCCCCCAAAGGTGACCCCCGTCATAGTCGTTCTCATTCGTTCACTCCATATGCTGCACCCCCTCCAGGAATGCCAGGGATACAACATTCCCGATGTTTTCATTACTGCGACTCACTACCCCAAAGCGCTTACTGAGCACAGAACTATTTTTCTGAGTAATGCACTTGAAAAAGTTTGAGGAGTTGAAGACCCTCCAGTCACATTAATGAGAAGTGGGTCCATTCTCGTACAAGCTACTAACCGAAATCAAAGTTCCATTCTGTCATCCTTAACATCTCTCGCAAATATTCCTCTTATTTCTACTCCTGATGAAATAAGAAACACATCTAAAGGCACTATTAATTGTTACGAACAGAAAGACGAAGATACAGCTGTCATTATGGAAAATCTCCAACAGAAAAGATTTTCTGTTAGAAACGTTTATAGTTTTTCCTCTCGTCGGGACACACCTGACAAACCAAATCCTTGTTTACTGCTGACCTTTAATACCCCTTATCCACCTATAAAGGTAAAAATAGGGTTCACAAGTCACAGTGTTCGCACGTTTATCCCTCGACCCAGACGTTGCTTTAATGTCAAACGGTGTTGGTGCATCCCCGAAAATATTGTAGGGGATCGAATGAAATATGCCCAGTCTGCGGAGAATTATTTCACACTCCCTGTGAAAATACCCCTAACTGCAGAAACTGTGGAGGACCCCACAGTGTTTCTTCCTTCAAATGCCCGTCTTAACTGTCTGAGCAGGAGATTTTGAAGTTATGCACCATACACAAAATGAGCAGGAGAGATGTCATACGCCAGCTTGATGAAATATATCCTACAAGACCAAAGCGATCTTACGCCACAATCACAGCTGCCCCCAAGCCTCAGCGTGCGACTACCACAACAAACCTCATCCCAGCAGAAAACCCTCTCCCCCAAGCCATGCGAAACTCAGGCAGCTACTGGTTTATCCTATCTTCCTTATTAGGCCCCATGCCACCGACTCCTCATGAACAAAAGCAGCCCTTGACCCAATCTCTTGTCCAAAAAGCCATTAACAACCCCATCCCGAGCACTAACCTTCAACAAACCAGCAATGAAACTGAGCTGGTTCATCCAACACAAAACTTGGAAAACACTTCTTTTCAAGACACATTGTCCCATGCCTACCCAATGGGTTCTCCAAACTTATGCAAGAAGACTGTCTCTTTGTCCCTTAATTCGCCTCCCACTATTACTCAAATGCCTACCCAATGGGCTCTCCAAACTTATGCAAGAAGACTGTCTCTTTGTCCCTTAATTCGCCTCCCACTATTACTCAAATTCCTGAAAAAGATGTCCCCAGACACAAAGAAAAAAATAATCGCCAAGCTAAAGATTATTCGTTAAAATACAAAGCGTCCGAATTTCAAAACAAAAACACAGTAACCCCAGACGTAAAAAATGTAACTGAGAAGAGACCTCGTCATAAGTATTCAGGAGACAAAAGCAACGACTTTAATAGATTGTACCCAAACAATCGCAGCTGTTTATTATTCGGATAGTTTGCAGGATAATTCTAGCTCTTCTGAATCTTCCTATAATTCTTCTTACGAATTTCCTATCTCAGCGTTCCCCAAGGGATTCTATACCTTAGCAGATGAAATGGACAACAGCTCCCAAATGGAGCTCGATGTGATGAACCCACCTCTTTCTATACTTCCTTGCGCTTCTGAGGAAAAAAGCGAATGGAAGACGTCACGCAACCCCGCAAGCCTCTAAGCGCTCTGTACCTGTTGGAGGCATGAAGGAAGACCCAGAGGTCCCCATTCTTAACTTAAATCGTCTAATCTTCCAAAATCACTCTCACGACGAAATATTGGCAAAGTCTCCAGTATCAGACCTTGTCAATCCAACTAATCCTATATCGGAACCCATTATTGCGACCCCAACTCCTTTTGAAAAAGATGACACCTTCCATCTCCATTTACATGGAAGCAACTCCATATCCCTTACACATTTCTGAATCTGCTTGTTTGGCAGATACTAATTCCGTTTTTTGACTGCTCTTCCAATGACCAACCAAATCCACACAACAATATGGACTTGGTTGAACTCAACTTATCTCGCATTCATGGCGAAGCCCCCCTACCAAATAATACTGAAAACTCCTTTCAAAGCAGTCGCCCATTACACACAAATCTCTGGTTGTATGACTATTCGTTTACGCACAGCGATTTGTTTTTCCTCCTCGTCGAGATCACGTCTCCAGCCTTTCCTCTTCATCTGAATCTACCTCTAATACTACCTCTAGTCACATAGAAACAATTGTCTCAGAAAGACCATCATGATAACATTTGCAACAACACAGCATGGCCACTTTCCTTCAATGGAATTGTCGTGGCTACTATTCTAATTTCGAAGAACTTGTTCAATAAACATATGTACACCAAAATGCATATGTTTACAGGACTTCGACTATGTCACACGACTTCTTTCAACCGTCGGAATATAAATCGGCTCTTACCTCTATAGAAAGAGGTGACAATGATAGGGGAGGTGCAGGAATACTCTCATTCATAAATCTGTCCACTATTCTCTAGTCCCTCTTCAAACTAAATTTCATGCAGTGGCAGCACGAATTCATTTGTCACCGACCTTATCTACTCAATCTACTTGGCTCCGAGTAATGAATTTACTAAGGTCGACTAGCTGATCTTTTTAAAAAACAAACTCCCTTCTCCGGTTAATTACACGGAGACTTCAACGCTCCGCCACCCCTTATGGGGCGACTCTGTCACTTCGTCTAAATCCAATATCCTTGTAGATCTTTTAACCCACTTTTCCCTGGGATGCCTTAACACAGGACTCCCTACATATGAACGTTTAGATACACACACTTCTTCCTGTATTCATATTTCATTTTGTTCCCATTCCTTTGATGGATCGCTTTACCTGTCCCGCTTTGATATTATACGGGCAGTGACCATTACCCAATATCTTTAAATGAAGCTTGTTACCTAGCTAATGTTAAAACCTAACTCCAGCTGGCGTTACGACCCTAGTGGAGTGGGCTCCTTTTTATCAAGCCACAGCATCCCACTTTCTCTCTTCATAACCCCCCCCGGGGGGTTTTTTAGACTGTAGTTAGATGATGCCTTTCGCTTTTTCCAGCAAGTCGTCATCTCGGTCGGTAGCGGAGGCTTGCATTCCGCAATGCAACCCCTTGGTGGTCCCAAGAGGGCGCACAAGCCAACCGAGAGAAGAAGAAACTTCATAGGCAATACAAAAAGACCCGTACCACTTTAAACAGGATCATTTAAAGCCAGCGCGGCAAGATCTCGGCTGAATTAATCGACAAGCACGCAAACAATTTTTTTCGAGCTTACATTTCGACTGCTTCAACTCTACAACTCCCCTTCCTTTAGTGAAAGTTACACAGAAAATATCTCGTCGCTCCAACAACTCCTCACCCACAGTTCTCCGTTATGGGCCTGATATAACTGACACGATCTCCGCTCCTGCTGCTGTTCCAGATGCATTAAGGTTATAGTTTTGCTAGCCACTCGAGTTCTTTAAGCTATCCTGAAGCCTTCAAAAATTAATAACTTAACACTGCACTGCCAGACTTTCAACAAGCCGAAAGGGAAGATCAACCTACAACCGTCTTTTTAGCACTTGAAGAGTATCAACTGGCACTGGCGATAGCCAAGACGGTGCTCTGGCCCAGACAGGGATTTCGTATGTCATTCTGCTCCGTCATAACATTCCCTCAGCATCAGCATTTTTCTGGATCTATATAACAGAATCTGGATCGGATTCTCTTTTTCATCAATTGAATACAGCTTTATGTAATTCCTATCTCCAACTGGAAAAGATCCGAGTTGCGGGACAACAAATTACCAATTTCGCTGACCTGCCATTACCTGTAATTGTTTAAGGAGAGAAAATGGTTTCAGCGCTTTTCCCGTCTGGAGAGTCGCAAGCTTTTTTCCAAATTTCAATTTGGCTTTCCAAAAATCGTTCGACCGCGGACCCTTTGTTAAAACTAGACCATGACCCGGGAAGCCTTCTCAACTGGTGTGATGGTTCTTGTTTTCTCTGGACCTTAAAAAAGTTTACGGACACAACGTGGAGAAAACTGGATTCTCCTCTAAACTGCCACTTCGCTCCGGTTTTCGTGGACAACTCCCTCTTTTCATTTAATGCTTTTGTCAAATACATCCATCCAGGTTCGGTGCTCTCTCTTCTGTCACGCCACTTTTACTCTGGATGAAGCGCGTTCGCAGGGGAAGTTGTTACTAAGGTGTATTTACTATTTCTCTAGCGGATTAAAGACATCGTTACTTTTCTATCCAGCGATGGTCAATTTTCTCTCTAGGTGATGACTTCCGTTTTATATATAGCTGCGGCCAGCTACCTTTTCTCGAACGGCAACTTCAACTAGCTATTGATAATATTTCACAATGTGGTAACTTCCATGGCTTCCATTTTTCACCCACCAAAATCTCAGCAGTGCTTTTTAAGAATAAAAGAATCGAAAAACTTGCACCTTCTTCCAGCGAATCTAAGCCTTATATGGTTTCGCCCATTGCTTGTACTTCCACAGGTCAAATTTTCTGGCTCATTCCTAGAATGACCACTTAAACATATGCCACCGCATATTAACACCTGAAAGAATTGTCGTCGCGCCTTGACCTTTACGTATCTCCCTCAAAATCTTGGGATGCTGATCGAAAGTCCCTTTTACGTCTTTACGTCTTAATCCGATCGAAACTGGATTATGGCTGTGTAGTATATAGTCAGGCTTCCACAACACTACTACACCTGTTAGATCCCATCCAAAACGAAGCAATTCCGTATCTCCACTGGAGCCTTCAGCTCGTCCCCCCAGGGTGAGCCTTGAAGTTGAATCCAATGTGATGCCACTCTCTCTTCGAAAAGAAATACATCATGTGTCCAAGTTATCTTCGTTTTCAAACCCAATACCGTCTGCTCTGACACCGATTCTGCAGGAGATAGCTCAGAATCCTAATTACTGGCCATTTGCAAAACACAGTCATAACATCCTTAATTTCCTTACAATCCCTTGCAAAAGGTGCTGCTTTTCTCTTACGACGAAGGGCTACACACCCTTGGCTATTCCCTTCACCATTTGCTTAGCTCGACCTCTCTCAAATCTAGCCACCCTGTTGCCTTGTTAAAAGCATCATTCCTGTCTCATTCCGTAGCGTTCACGATAAATTTACTCCAGTGCTTACGACGTCTAAAACAAGGAGACAGTGTGGTGCATCGGCTGTTTTTCCTAACCGAGCCCCCTCCCATCCCCTCCCCCTTATGCTTCAATTTTTACAGCAAAGTTAATGGCTACAATGATTGCCCTCTCTCGAAATTTATTCCTTAACCAAAGATCACTCTTATGTAATTATTCAGATTCGCTCAGTGCGCTACAAGCGCTTAAACCCCCTTCTAAAAATGCAATGGTATCAGCTGTACAACAATTTCTTCGCTTGCTCCACTCCCGTAAGAAACAATTATTTATGTGGACCCCTCTCAGTAGGGGTAACTGGCAACGAAATCGCTGAGAGAGAGAGAGGCCAAAATGGCCTCCTCCTCTTCTCGGAATTGTTTCAGATACCTCCCGGATGCCATTCGACAAGGCCGCCTCCCATCAACCGCATTATTATCCTGCTCAGACAAGGCTTTCGATCCTGTTAAACAAGAGTGCTGGACGCAAGTGATCGCGTGGAGGGAAACTCAGAAACATAAGCCGAGCATTGGTGAGTGTTCTTCCTCTCACCGACCAAAGCGCTTACACGAGGTGATACTGCACGCCCCGTGTTGGCCACAACATGATCACTCACAGTCCACTATATTCACGGGGAAACCCTCCCATTTGCAATTGTCGCGCCGCACCCGCAATCTGTTCACCATATCTTCATTGATTGTTCCCATCTGGACCCTATTCGCCGTCGTCATTTTCTTACTTTACGGTCCATAATACCTTCTAAAAGATTATCCCATATCTTATCTGAATCTTCCCACTTTAGCAGTAACTCTATTTTTTTGTATCATCGAGAAGTGAATATTTTTTATAACATTTGATTTAGTTATGTAATATTAGGACTATTAATAATGTAAGGATAAACTTTATTTAGTTTTTATTTATTTTGACCGAATGAATATTCATTTCATCATTCAAATCTTCCTTTGAAATTTGAAATATATATATATATATATACTATATATATATATATATATATATATATATAATATATATATAATATATATATATATATATATATATATATATATATAATATATTATATATCATATATATATATATATATATAATGACAGGACCCTCCCATGGTGCTGATTTTTCAGTCCAGTATGCCGCTTCTTTGTGAGCCGTGGTGGGTCTTGTACACTGACTCAAAAAAAAAAAAAAATACACCTTGAAGTGGTGGGGTGGCTCAAATACCATTTTCCAATCGTATCTACTTAAATGTATGTTGTTACTTTTGTTAGTTTTTTCCTATTTTTGTTTTGTGATTTTACTAAATTCCCATCCTTTTCCTGTTTATTATTATTATTATTATTATTATTATTATTATTATTATTATTATTATTATTATTATTATTATTATTATTATTATATTATTATTATTATTATTATTATTATTATTATTATTATTATTATTGTATACATCTTTCTCTCCGTCATGGTTATTCGTTTTTATTTATTCTTGTAGTTCTTTTCGTCATTAGTATAGTTTTTCTTATTGTTCTCGTCGTTATTTTATTTTATGCTTTTGTTTTCTCCACATGTTATTTTCCCCATTCTCTCCCTTCTTCTCATACGTACTACCATGTACTTTGATAGCTGCCTTTTGGGTCTCACATAACCTGTTCCGCTCCTTACACTTGGTATTTTATTTATGCTTTTGTTTTCTCCACATGTTATTTTCCCCATTCTCTCCCTTCTTCTCATACGTACTACCATAGTACTTGATAGCTCTCTTTTGGGTCTCCATACCTGTTCCCTCCTTACACTTGGTAGCTATTGATCTGCGGTCCCTGCGCAGATCTTTTGTTCATCTTGACCATCCTCCCTTGGATGATGGTACTGGTCAAAAACCGGTTATTCTCGCCTATCCCTGGGCCGCCCATTGTAGGGGACCCGAACCTTGACTAAAAACTGAGAAAACTGTCCCGCACCTGGGTATAAAATCTTGCGTTCCGCGTCTGCACCATTTGGTGCATGGGGGTTATTTTATCATCTTATGGTTCGGACTCAGAGTTCCGTGGGAATTTTCCGAGACTACATCTATAGCCCATCCTACGGGTTGGAGTTTGAAGGAGGGAGGATTTAAGGTTGGTTCGGTTTCTGTGGTTAAGCTCTCAGGATATATAATATTGATATTCATCATTCGTGTTATTGTATTTGTGTTTACGTCTTGCTTAGCAAATGTAATAAGTTATTTTTTATGGGTAAAAATAAAAAGAATAAATGTTTAAAGAAAGGCGGAAATCACCATCAGTCGGGCTCCCAACCCAACCCCTTCCTGGCTGCTTCTCCAGAGAACAACAGACGCTTCGAAACCCTTGTTGATGAAATATTTGGTACTTCATTTCCTCCAACCTATAGGCCTCCGTCACGAGTTTCTAGGAATACTGCTACTCGACCAGCAGAGGCTGTTATAGCTTCTAGTCACACACCGACATATCGGGTTTCAGGCCTGCCTTCGCAGGAGCCCCTGCGCGTGCAAGGTCTCCCCCTTCAAAGTCAATGCATAACTCAAACTACTGCATTCGGGCTCTCTGATCCTCCTCCGGGAGTCCCAGGTATTAACTCTTATCTGCTTTATTTTTATTTGAATTAAACTACTTCGCGACCACTGATTGCTGTAAGTTATCTTGTCCATTGGAGTCTGGTCTTCGATCAACTGAGGTACAAGCAACACCAATGAGGAATGCATCCATTTTGGTCTGTGCTGCATTCAAAACACAAAGCAATATTTTAACTTCCCTTTCGTCTCTGGGTGGAGTACCCATTATCTCAAAGCCGGACGATACCCGCAGCACCGGTAGATACGATATATATGCTACAGAGTTTCGTACATACGCAACGGACCATGTACTGGTTCACTTACAGAGACATGTGCCCGCCACCGACATCTTAAGAATAACCCCTTAATGCCAAACCGTCTTCTCCTACTCGCTTTCTCTGCTCTTTTCTCCAACAAAGGTAAAAGTCGGTTTTACCATGCACCCGGTTAGGACTTCCCAAAGAAATGTTTAAATGCCATAAATTTGGCCACCCTCAGAAATATTGTAGCTCCTCCCAGACCATATGTTCCAGATGTGAAAGTTATCTCTGCAATCCTTGTGATAACCTTCATTGTTGTTCAAACTGCACGGGTACACATTCTGCCTCCTTTCTTCATATTGAAAAAAAAGATCCTTGAACTATGCTCGCTTTTTAAACTTGATTGCCGTGAAGCCACGAGCCAGGCGAAGGAGAAACTATCTCATCTTCGGCTTTCTTTCGCTCAAGCAACTACTGCTACCTCAAAGGCGGCCTTTAGCAATACACACAATTCAAGTGTGTCGTTGGATTTGAGTACTTCTCACATCTCCACATCTTATTTCAAATTAACATTCCTGATTCCGAGATCCGGGGTGTTGAGATTATTGTTGTTCGAGAGATTATACACCCAATTCCTCCATGGTCAGAACAACTCAACGTCCTTGCCAAAGCATACTTAGTTATCGCAAGAGTTCCTATGTCATTGCTGAGATTCCATGCCCCACCTTAAAAGAAAGATTCCCGTTCTGCATCCTCTTCAACTCCGAGGATGATCTCTACAGAGCTCAGATACAAACACATGTGTTCATCCACTGACCTCCAATATACCGTCTTGCTGAAAGTACCAGTGCCAGTTTCTTCAGAGAATCAACAGGTCGCATCCAAATGTGGGTCTTCTCTGCCCAGACGTTTGTACTTTTTTTCTTTTCTTTTTTCCTCGAGTAACGGACTTCTTGAAGAAAACAGACACCGTTCGTACTGAAGGACCTTGCTCGCTACTGTGAACACTCTTGTGGCCAACAAGAGAATACCGAGGCAACTGGTGCCCACTGGACCGACATCCCACTCACCGCCTGGTTCTAACTGGTGTATGCAATACTCTAGTAGGTCCGAAACTTTCTCAGAGGCCACTATGGACTCTTCTAACTACTCCACCAATGGGGCAACCCCAAGTTGACATCATGGTCCCATCTGGCGTGGGGTCTAAGGAGGAGGTGGTGAAGACCTTATGTAGGCGAGGCTGTTCTTGGAGAAGTGATTCTGCTGCGCAGAAAGTGGCTGCTGATGGAGTTATAAGAGGTGCAATCTTCCCTGACGTCAACTCGAGACTTCCACATGCAGAGGAACCTGACCTTTCTGTACCACAGGAGACCTCTGCAAATACGAATCCCACACATGACCCTCCCGACGAGTCTCCGGACTTCCTCATTCACATTGAACATCATAGTTCTTCTCTGCGGACTTCTTCGACCACTGCCAAAGACATTGATGAAGAGACCGCCATCGGTTCTGGAAAGATGCAACACTCTTCCCAGTCTACTACGGGTAACCCTATAAATATTGGAAAAAGCGTTGGGAAAGTGGAATATGATTTGGGTCTTCTATTCGAAGAGTCCCCTACTTTGGCGTCCAGGAACTTATTCTGTCCTACTCGAAGAGGTCCCTACGGTTCCCTTCTACATGATCTTTCCCTTCCCCCAGGGATTAAATATTCCGAACACCGAGTCTCAAGGCAATCATTGTCTTCTCAGACGGTGGTCGTATCTCAACACACTGTGACTATTGTCAATGACCACCCGGAAATTTGATTATCCATCAACTTTTACTGTGAAGAATTTCCACCAATGGATTTGTCGAGGATAGTTTCCCAACTATGAAGAATTAAAAAAACATTAAAACACCTAAACCGAAAAAAAATTGTCTTTATGAACTGCAGCTACTTCAGCGAGATCTCTACCAACCCTTCAAGTACAGGGAGCCTCTAATGTCCTTAAATCGTGGAGCTAATGATAGAGGGGGTGGCTGCGATTCTGTTCATGAATGTCCAGTTTACTCGAGTTTTCCTCTCGACTCCATTACATGTTGTGGCGGCTAGACTTCACCTTGAATCGCCACATATCCCGTGATCTCTGTATCTCGCGTCCAGCTGTTCTTATACTGAAGAAGCCTTTTCGCATTGTTTATTAGTCTCCTTACACCCATGCTGTCCTTGGTGATTTTAACCTCTGCCATCCATTGTGAGGAGACTATAGTTTTCCCCAATGCAGAATGAATACTGAAACTTTTACGTGATTTCTCTTTGGAATATCTCAATACTGGTGTTCCGACATTTAAACATTTCGACAAGGATTCTTCTTCCTGTGTCAATATCTTTTTGTGCTCGATCTCGGAAGTTTATCTTTTCCGGTGGGAGCGATCACCATTCTTCTGCAAAAGTGATCACTATCGGATCATCATCCCATCCCTAGGTCTTAGCTCTCAGCAGCAACCATACTCCTGCTGGCGGTTGATAGGGCTGATTGGTTAACCTTCTATCAGACCACTTATGTTCCAGTCCTTCATGCTACAACTCTATTCTCGTCGCCGGCAGACTCTTTCACCTACTTTCAGGAAACAATTCTCAGAGCAGCAGTGAACCACATCCCCCCATTCAACTGGGAGCCGCAAATCGACAACTTTTTGGTGGAATCCAAATTGTAACCGAGCTAATCGTGAAAAACGTAAACTGTATAGAATGTACAAAGAAACTTTTACTTCATCCAACCTGATTCTTTCTAAAGCTGCAGCAGCTCGATCCCTGTGTATTAACCGAAGGACAAAAACAACGTATTTACATATCAACATTTCCAAGGTTAATTCTTCCACACCTTCATCTTCGGTATACAAGGTAGTGCGTAAAATTTCCCGTAGATACTGTAAAGATTCACCCATCCTCCTTACATATGGCCCACTGCCCTCTGATATTGTCTCTGCTCAAGGGTAGTTGCTGATGAGCTGGATTTTCACTTTCCTTCTTTCTCCAACGGGTCCCGTTATCCAGGACATGCTGAGACTCCAGATTTTTCCTTCTACCTGGAGAGGACCCATATTACAACAGACTATTCACAAGATTAAAATTCCAGGGTGAATTAAAACTATGTCCCTAAAGGCATCTCTTTTCGGATAATTCGACATTTACATCCTACTGCCTCTGCTTTTCTCCTTAGCTTATACAACAGAATCTTTTGGAGGGTTTCTTCCCCCCTGTCTGGTTGACAGCTTATTTCGTACCAATTCCGAAATCTGGCTGGGAAGGACCCAACCTCTACAAACCACCATCAACCCATCTCCTTAACGTGAAACACATACAAGGTAATGGAGAGAATGGTGGAATGGTGGTTTCAAGTCTCTTTCCCAAGTTGGAACAATTACATGCCTTTTCTGATCATCAATTTGGTTTCCGATATCATCGCTCTGCACAGCATCCTCTCCGTTTGGACCATGATGTGGATGAAGCGTTTGCTTCTCATAAGATGACCCGGTCGTTTTCTTTGATCTTGGAAAAGCATATGACTCCATATGTAAGGTGGAGATTCAGCGAAATATTCACTCCCTGGGCCTCAAGGGACAACTTTCCCTTCATCTTTTAATTCCTGATAACAGGTTGCTGATTTCAGGTTCGGTGCAGCAACACACTGTCACGACATTTTATCATGGAAGAGGGGTTTACAGGGTAGTGTGTTACTGTTCGCATTTGGATTTAATGGAGTGGTCAATGCTATTCCGAACTCGATCCGATGCTCACTCTGTGTGAACGACCTTTCACTGTATGTCACAGGGGCAAAAACTTTCTTGTTTAGAACGTCAGCTTCAAATTGCCATTGACAGGGTCACGTCCTGGTGTAGTGCGCCTGGTTTCAAATTCTCCACATACAGAACAAAAGCCATAATCTTAAGGAAGAACCCCCGACCAAGAGGACGACTCCAATCACATCCTGTATTACACCTGTATGGTTATGTAATTCGTGTGGAGCCAATGGGGCGATTCTTGGGCTTGTTATATGATGAGCGCCTTACTTACCTCCCTCACATTTATCATCTTAAAATTAGCTGCCGTCGATTGTTGGACCTCTTGCGGCACATCGCTTCCAAGACATGGGGTGTGGACAAAAAGATTATGCTACACCTCTACATCATGCTCGTTAGAACCAAATTGGGCTATGGCTGTTCACTATATGACCAGACCTTCCAATCCTATCTTTGCCTTCTTAACCTTATTCGGAAAGATGGTTAGCGGATAGCGACAGGATCATTCCGATCGTTTGGAGGTGGAGACTGGGATGATGACTGTGGAGATAACAGCTCATGTACTCCTTATTTCTCCGGATTCAGAGCCATCTACCTCTGCCTTGTCACCTTTAAATAGAGCGTCTTCACAACAATCCTGCTTATTGGCTGTTCGTTGGGGTTGTAACTTCTATCGTCCCTTTCCTCGGCCTCCCTAAGAGATAGGTCCTGCGCTGCAGATTCACCGATACCCATGTCTTATGGGTTTACCCTTCTCCGTCTGTATGCTTCGGGATATAATCATTGATGAAGGTTGCAGTCCATCCAGCAATGTTAAGGGATTCTTTTCTGTCCCACAAAGATTCAACTCCAATTTTCACCGACTGCTCTAAAATGGATGAGGGAGTGGTGGCATCGGTTGTCTTTCCTGATCTCACCATTTCCCACTATCTTCCGCCCTACCCGTTCATTGGGTAGGATTAGTACAACCCTTACTGGAGAGAGTTATACCATCTCCGATTCTAGAAATGCTCTCCTGGCGTTGCAACATCGATCAACGAGAAATTCCTTGGTTTCTGCTACCCAACGATTCGTTTGCTATTTGGACATAAGGAAGAAATGCATTATATTCTGCCTGGTCCCTTCGCATGTAGTTGTTCTGGGGAATGAACATGATGATCAAGGCGCGAAATATGCTGCAGCCAACAGGATAAATGAACATTATCTTCCACCTGACCTTCGATTGGGACACCTCCCAGCAGCGGACTTTTATTCGAACATTAGACAGGGTTTCTTCTAATGCTGACAGGCATGTTGGGAAGAGGATGCTTTTGGCGCCAAGCTCCGGGACATAAGAACCCTTATAAGAAGTTGGCCTCCTTCCTGCACACGAGAGGCAACCCCTAATCGTGTCAATATTGTTGTTTGTTTCATCCTCTTACGGTTGACCATATATTTGTGAGTTGAGAAGCCATCCCTACCATCAAACTGAAGTTTCTCCTCGATATACTTACGGTTCTCTCCGGAATATCCTTGTTCACAGTATTATTTCTTTTCTCCATGCACTGAACATTCTCCATAAGATTTAATTCTTTCAGACCATTTACATGCTGAATATTCTCTTTATGGTTTAACCCTTTGACTATTTACATGTGGAATATTTTTGTATCTGTGGGTTAAAGGGGGGCTGAAGGGTGTATCCAGCCACCATTCACTCTAGAAACATTTTCTACACACAACCACTCCTGTCACATACACGACCTGATACTTAAAGATAGTTGTGTATAGCCAAGGGTGATTTGGTCGTAATTTACCATAAACAATAAGAGGTGGGGCCTCTCCCACCTTTCAATTACAATCACAGTAAAGATTCTGTTAAGTATAATAGGGGATATTACACTTTTATTTAAATAATATATAATTAAATGATGACAATGGTATCAAGGAGAGTTAACTAATTTTAAAGTATTTACATTTAAAATGGATGGAGAGTAAAATCTCCTTTGACTCATTCATTTGAAATGAATGAGTCAAAGGAGATTTTACTCTCCATCCATTTTAAATGTAAATACTTTAAAATTAGTTAACTCTCCTTGATACCATTGTCATCATTTAATTATATATTATTTAAATAAAAGTGTAATTTTAAATGAATGAGTCACAGGAGATTTTACTCTCCATCAGCGGGATTCGAATATTGGACTCCGCGTCGCAGAGTTAACAATAACCGGATGCTCTAACCACTAGGCCATCCATGTCCCCCAAAAAAGAATGTTTCAAGCGTAGTTTTTAAAGCACCTGGTTTTCTCATCCCATAATTGCTGAGTAATAATAGGAAAGATCCTAAGGGGCATACATACAAATAATGAAGGAGAGGTGGGGTGAACCTCTGGGAAGTATCGTGTGATGTTAGATCATTTAGATCATATGATATTACAATCATATAAAAACACATACGATCGATTACAATATTTGAAGAAGACTGAAGTTCAAACGCGGTGCATTTACAAAATTACAATTAGGACATTAGGACATTAGGACATTAGGAATATAGAGACAGTAAAAAGCCACATGGGCCTATCGAGACTGCCCCAGTCAACCCACTACCCAAACATGCTCATGCAAATCCACAAAGCACCCTAGGGCTTGTCAATTTGTTGTAAACTACAAATCCACCAATTTGGCTTAGTCAAAACTAATGATATATAAATATGATACCCAAACCATCCACATGCATTAATAACTAAGTTATGGTCACACATGCCATCTACAATAACTGCTAACTAACTAAAACCCGGCCAATTTGGCTTCGGTCAATAATTATTGATATCCAACCCATCCATAAAACGAATCTAACCGTTTCTAAATGTTGCAATCGAGTCACACTCAACAACCTCCTCTGGCAGACTATTCCAAAATTTAACAACCCTATTACTGAATGCATGCTTTCTTATATCAAGATGGCTTGGCTTTCTTCTTAATTTTCTTATATGCCCTCCGTCACCTGTCCATGGTTCTACTATGACAAAATTTAATTGGTCCTATTTATCAAATAGATAGTAAATATTTGTAGACTTGTATCATGTCCCCTCTGAGAAATCGCCTTCTACAGAAACTTCCTAACTCTTCAAAGCTCTCTCTCAATAGCTCTTACCTTAAACCCAGAAATCATCCTTGTTGCTCTATTTGCACTCTCTCTAAGCATATTCTAAGTCTTTCTTTAAATAGGGGCCCCAAACTTGTGACAATACTCTATTACTGGCCTATACAATGCTATTATACAGTTTCCTGTATTAACGCCGACTCCTTGCTCTTGTAAAAACAACATTGCGATTTATATGCCCAGCATCTAATTAGCTTTATTTCTAGCTCCAAACACTGATTAGCTACTTTCAAATTACTGCTTAATAATCACACCTAAATCCTTTTCCTGGTCCACAGACTCCAGCCACTCCCCATTCATATCGTGTTTAAAACTTTTTATTTGAGATACTCTAGTGAAGAACCTTACACTTTTACTATTAAAAATTCATTTGCCACTTAATCTGCCCCACCCAAGAAAGTTTAATAAGATCATTTTGAAATCTTTAGTGGCATCCTTCACTATTCCCTAATTCTGAGGGTGGCCACTTTATATCACTGCAAAAACTTAGAAACCTTGCATTTAAGTCCCTGTCTAAATCCTTTATATATATGAGGAACAATAGTGGCCCCAGCACTGAACCCTGTGGGAC
Source organism: Trachelipus rathkii (assembly GCA_015478945.1). Taxonomy (NCBI): domain Eukaryota; kingdom Metazoa; phylum Arthropoda; class Malacostraca; order Isopoda; family Trachelipodidae; genus Trachelipus; species Trachelipus rathkii. Next base: position 18,674 of record JABUQX010018727.1, read on the forward strand.
ACCACTCTTCACTATTCCCATGATGATTTATTCCCATTTAGTTGTTCACACTGTTTTCTATTTCGCAACCACTCTTAAATCCAACCTGTACCACTCCACCTATAGCACATTGCAATAACTTTTCAATCAGCCTATGTGGGGAACCTTATCAACAGCTTTACTAAACGTCTAAAATATACAATATCACTGATCTCCTCGGCAATGAAGTCAGTAATGTATTCCATAAATTCCAAAAAGGTTTGTCTGACAATGACCTACCCTTCCGAAACCATGCTGGGAGTCATACAATACCTTGTTATCTTCTAAATATTCCAATATATGAACCTTTCAGTAACTTTTTCCAGAACTTACAACCAGAGATGTTTAAGCTAACTGGCCTATAATTTCCCAAATCTTTCCTTACTACCTTTCTTATAAATAGGCACAACATATGCTGTTTTCCAGTCATCTGGTACCTCACCAAATGTTATAGATCGCTTAAAAATCAAATACAGTGCCTTTGCAATGCTAAAACTACCCTCTTTCAAGAATTCTACGCCAATATATACCATCAGGGCCGCATCTTTACTTGGATCAATATGAACTTCTAATAAACGTTAATATCTTTTACATCAAATTCAAATTCTTTAAATCTAATTTGTTACAATGCATACAAGAACTATTAGTCTCTGAAACTATTATCATCTTTGACCACGTCTGAGTAAAGCACTGAAGCAAATAAAGCATTGAGAAAACTACAGCAGTCTAGATACAATTATCAAACACACCATTCTGCACTTATCTTGAACTTCGCACACTGCTACTATAGAACAATTTTATATATATCATGCAATCATTAAGTATGAGGACCGATATTGAGATTCCACCTAATAGACTAATCATGCTATCTACCCACTGACAACTAAGTGCTTATATACTAAATTGATCTATAATACAACATAGCTAGACTGAAAAAACTTTCTTCAGGTTCTTATTACTATTCCTGCTAAATTAATATTAATGTCTGCCTCTCTCTTTGCCTTTCTTATTGACTGGTTAAGTTCAATTCTATTATTTCCTACAAAAATAATTTTCTAAATCACTTCCCTATTACCTACCCTTGGAAAAAAAAAATATTTTTTTAAAAAAAAAAAACAAAAACTGCGAATTTCAATTAATTTTCTCTCTTATCATCTCTAGTTATTCACACACATAACAGAGAGCAATATACCTCTATTTCTCACGATAGCGCCAGACAAGTCGAAGCATAAGTGGATTGACAACGATCTTTGTAGAAACATAATATGACTAATAATCATAAGCATAATCAATATATACTTACGATTTATATTAGACCAGATTGTATTTCGACCACAATGATACCAAGACATTACATGGATTATATGGTCTTTAAAACCAGAACTATAACGCCCGAGTACAGTTAATAGCTTCTAAAGCTATGTCTCGGAAAATTTGGAGTAAAAATTCGCCATTTATCGGAAATCCTACTTGATCTGTTCTTAGATTAAAACTTACATTGTGGAGGAGCCGCAGATATCACATTACATATTAATCTAATTAATTTAACTGGTCACTGAAGTGCTAAATTCCCCACTCAACGTACTAACTTCATCACCATACTTTCATCATTAAGTTAATATTAAAATAAATATCTAATAGTTTGCAATCGTATCTTGTGGGTTCCTGGACCATCTGGGTCCAAAAGTTTATCTGTAACAATTTAATGATTGCAGAACTACTATGGTCCATATTAATTAGACAAGGAATCCCAATGAATGCCAGGAAAATTAAAATCACCCATTATGACTATACCTTTTCATTACTGTGGCAAGCTGTCTCAATTTCTTTCACAATTTCAGCATCTAATTCTGGACTCTGGCCAGGAGGTCTATAAAATGCCCCTATTCTATATGATTTATTGTATATAAGGATATCTACCCACACTGATTCAATATCATGATTAATTTTAAAGTCAGTCATTAATACAGATTGAATATTGCTTTTAACATAAAGCGCCACACCACCACCCTTCTTTCCTCTACGCTGGTATAAATAAAGTGAATATCCCTCTATTTTAATTAAAATACAACCTAAACTATAAGGACAATTGCCACTCATAATACGAAAAAATATATATTATATGTAGCAATATCCTTATTAAAAGTCGAAGGAAGAAGGAGATGGATATATGTGAAAAAATAGAGGACAGAAGTGTATCAATTTACTAGTATTATTTGGAACAATTAAAGTCCCAAATAACAGAAGTTACGTATAGACAGTATAGTAGTGAATGTGTATTAACTCAAAATGTTTGCCCACTTAAAGTGATTATGATGAATCAAACTTTAAATATGAAAATCACTTTAAAGGAAAAATTATAAAAGGGGTAAGTTAATTCAAGGGAGGCAAGACTTGGTGGTATAAGTCTAGCAAGGAAAGGGAAATCTAGCAACAATGCTCAAACAAATATTTAACATCAATTAATTTAAGTGATGTTAATAATAAATTTAAATGATAATTATAAAACAAATATAAATAAAATGAAAGCTATAATAGATTTAAAAATGAATAATAAAACTGAGGGAATGTTTAAAGGGGCATTAATAAACTACCGTATATATTAATAAGATCAATATAAAGTAACTCACACTAGTAAAATCAGTAATATATACATACCAAATATACTAGTTTTAAATACTGTATATTAAGTGGAATTCACAATATATATATATATATATATATATATAATATATATATATATATATATATATATATATATATATATATATATATATATATATATATATATATATATATATATATATATATATATATACTGAGGTTAGAATGTTGTGGAGACTTCTTTGGAAGGTTTTAAATGAGATAAAGTTGTATTTTCCAATTTATTGTCCTTAATACTACCATACACAAGATGTGGGGCAGACCCCTGTCCTATAAAAAAACAAAAGAACAATCATTAGAACAGGGTATCCTAATTATTACTATTCTATATCTGAATCATATACCGCAGGAAGGATCCTACAGAACATGAACGGATATAGAGTAGTAGTACAAATGAGTATCAGTTTGGGATACTGTTTTATACGTATGTATACCGGGCAGGAAGGATTCTATGGGGTATACATTCCCATAAAGCAGTGTTACATTTAGGACGAGTTGGGATACTGTTTTATGCGTATGTATACCGGGCAGGAAGGATTCTACGGGGTATACATTCCCATGAAGCAGTGTTGCATACAGGCATAAGTTGGAATGCTGTTTCATACGTATGCATGCCGAGCAGGAAAGATCCTACGGGGCATACATTCCCATGAAGCAGTTATACATTCACAAACACACACACACACACACACACACACACACATACACTTATATATTATATATATATATATATACTATATATAATTACTATATAATAATATATATAATATTTATATATAATAAATATTTTATATATTATATATATATAATAACATATATATATAATATATATATTATATATAATATATATATGATATATAATATATATAATATATATATATATATATAATTAGTAAGAGCACATACATATATATAATATTATATATAACTATATATATTATATATATATATATATATATATATATATATATATATATATATAATATATATATATATATATTATAGGATAATAGAAACCCTACAATATATATATATACATAATATTATATATATATATATAATATATATATTTATAATATATATATATACTATATATAAATATATATATAATATATATATATATATTATATATATATATCTATATA
>JABUQX010018727.1:27500-30000 GCA_015478945.1 Trachelipus rathkii
GATAAGAAATGCCAAAAAAAAAAAAAAAAAAAAGGTAAGTTTCACAAATAAATCAAGAGAAATGTGTGCTTAGTTTTCCGTCTGGTTGTCTGTATGTGTTTTTTACTAAATATCTTGTATCTACGAAACCAAGTAAGTACAAACTCTAAATTTAAAAATGGTGGACGTTAAAAGTATTTTGAGGAACGAATACTCATTCAATAATTATTATTGTACGATATTATTTTGTATGATAGGTTTATTTTGGGTAACAAAACCAAATAAAAAAAAAAAAAAACAAATACTTGTTTCTAAATCACCTACAAATGATATCAAAGACTAAAGATGATGTTGAAAATGACCGTCCGTTTGTTCCCACCTCGCACGCGTCCAGCGCGTCTTCTATCGATTGTCCGGACCCGTTTTCAATATTCCAGGAGTCTGTGTTGTTCGTATCAATTTTGTTCACATAATCCTTAAATCGTAGGTCCTTTCAACAGTGTCGATTGGAGAAGAGTATAATAAGTCTTTAAATGTCTCCAAAGGTAATAATCCAAAGGATTTAGGTTCTGGTGACCTTGCTGGCCATGGAACTGGGTCACCTCGACCTATCCATTGATTGGGAAAGGTCTCATTCAGGTGTTCACGAACTGCAGCACTAAGTGCAGGAGCTCCACATGCATAAACCACATGTTTTGGCGCAACTGAAGAGGTACATCATCAAAAACACGGTACGGAGGCTCCTGTTTCAAAAAGTTACTAGATTAATGCCAATTTAAGCCTGGGAGGAAAGCTCGAACATAAAAAGTCATAATCATGTAAAAATTCCTGTAGGGTTGGTAACTACTTAGTTTTCCGTAGTACAAAATATTTAGTAAAACACATACATACAGCCAGACGGAAAACTAAGCAAATTACGTCATACCTTTATAGGAACTTTTACCCTTATTTTTGCATTTCTTATCAGTTACCAAAATTTTTTACCAATATTCTGACATACCTGTAATGTATATAATATATATATATATATTATATATTATAATATATATATATATATATATATATATATATATATATATATATATATATATATATATATATATATATATATATATATATATATAATATATATATATATATTTTTTATATATTATATATTACTAAACTTAACTAGTTTGGTAACAAAGAGGATATAAGAATGATTGTCACTTTAAATTTCATAGTCAATAATAATAATTGTCAATAAATGATTGAGGCTTCACTACGATTAATGATTCTATATAGGTGTTAGTCACTCAAATAAAGGAACATTGGTTTATAATAAGGAGCCAGCTTTGGAATGCCAAGCTCTTACAAATTTCTTTCTCCTCATAACGTGAAACTCTAACACTTCCATTTATAGTTTAAAATTAATTGATTTAACATTTCACAAACATTAATAACAGTTCAACAGATTAACAGTTTAGATGAGATTATTCATTAAAATAAAATGAGTAATATTTCTATATTGAACTGAGTCAGTTTTATAACATCGAAATGCTCTCACAGGCAACTATCTTATCAATCCAGGCCTTTTAATTATCAACTTATCTATATTTAAATATATATATTATATGTCAGGGTATTAAACGACAACTTTGTCTACTTACGCTTCCAACTTACTATCAATCCGTGGCCAGGCCCCCAAGACAAACAGTCATCTAGATACGCTGGAATTTCGTCCTATAATATACTAGTAATTCAACCTCCAGTTGGATAGGGCAATGACCTGTGAGTTCAAAACAATATTATCAAATAAAGACAACCTACCAACTCAATGCTGTGGAGATCTCCAAAGTAGTATATCGGAACGTCGGGTTCTTTTTGTACCAAGAACCAAGTTGGACTGCAGTATATGTTATCAGGAAATATAATTAAAGTTCTCGTCAAAGTTCTGTGCATCAACCTCAATATGACTCTTTATATATTAAGTAAAAATAGAATATTATGAAAAATAATTGACCAACGGAATCGATTGAGACACTGGGAAAAAATTATATACTTTAATAAAAAAATAAGAAATTATGTACTGCTCTTCTTAAAACAATATGAATAAAATTATATATATCTGCGAATATATATATATATATATATATATATATATATATATATATATATAATATATATATATATATATATATATATATATATATATATATATATATATATATATATATATATATATATATATATATATATATATATATATATATATATTATATATATATATATATATAATATATAATATATTATAATATATATATATAATATATAGTTATATATATATATAGATTTAACATACGCACAAATATATATAAAATATGCAGTACTTCTTAAGAAATATTCTAACTAAAGCCATATATATACATGAATATATATATATATATATTATATATATATATATATATTATATATTATATATATACTATAATATAAGTATTTATATATATATATATATAATATATATATATATATATATATA
>JABUQX010018728.1:0-7500 GCA_015478945.1 Trachelipus rathkii
ATGTGCCATGAAAGTAAAATGGATATGATCAAAATAGAGAAAGATAGAAAGATTTTATATATGCAGCAACAAAAAGGATGTGCTGGTTGCATGTTGGGTATAAAAAAGAAGGTAACAGCCGCAAAAATATCAAAGGCTGAATGAATAGCAAAGGAATTAAAAAGAAGAGAAAAGCAACTTTCGACCACTACAGATTCAGGTTAGTGAAGTTATGTAATTCAATTTTAAAAAACTGTAATCTTTAACCAATTTGAGCTTACTGTCAACCTGATGTTTCTTACATCTTATTTCACAACGCTATTGTCGGTCATAATATCAAGTAATCATAGTTTGAAATGCATATTTCAGAATGTAATTATATGTTATCCTCATCAGAGGATAGAGAAACTCAAGACTCCCAGATAGAAACTACAGCAGAAACCATTCAATCATCTAGCAATCCAGGTACGTCAGATATCGACGAATACACTGAAATAAAAAGTGGTGTCATTTCAGAGTACTCACGTTTCACCCAAATGAGCTAGGAAAGAAATATTGACAGCTAGACTCTCTGCAGGACTAGATAAATGTAAAGTCTGCAATAGAGATGCTGTTCATATATTGACAGCTTGCGTTGAAGCACTAAATTTAAATCAGGGAGAATATGTCATCAACCGCATGTCCATTAAAAGGGTTAGAGAAACGTTTCGTAATCAAGCAACATTAAGCATTAGATCTATATTTAATGATTCTAAATCAAACTATGTAGTTATTCACTGGGATTCTACTAAAATGCTCCCTGATATCAGAAAAAAAAGTTAATTGATCGACTCTGAATGATAGCAACAGCTTTCAACATAGAACAAATTCTTGGTATTGCAGAACTTTCACCAGGAACAGGTAAATAGATATCATCAGCTGTATATGATACACTACACTGCACAACTGCCAGTAATAAAGGGAGGCTAAACGGCGCATTTCATCTTCTCGAACAAAAAGTTGAACCGTGATATCATGCTTTTTGCTTGTCAACACCATATTTATGAAATTGAATTGCAGGGAGTTTTTAGTTACAACTTTCATCCACTAAAGTGCCAGAGATCCCATTATTTAAAAAATTTCTAAAAACTTGGAACAATATTAACAAGGCACAATATTTGACATGGGAGGCAGATACAGAAGTAAGAACAATATTAAAAGATGATGTAAATGAGATCTTACAGTATGCCCAAAATAAAATTAAAGAGGATCAACCTCGCCATGATTATTAAGAATTTTTGGAACTGGCAATAATTTTTCTAAGTAATAGTTCATCATGTGGAATACATTTCCAACAACCAGGAGCATATCACTTAGGGAGATGGATGGGAAAAACAATATATTAATTAAAAATATATATATTTAGAAAACAGTTTAAATTAACACCACCAGAGGAGAAAGCACTAAAACAAATATGTTGCTCTATAATAAAATGTTATGTGAAAGCATGGTTTTCTATTACACATGCAATTGAAGCTTCCATGAATGACATTATTAATTTTCTTAAAAATCTTTTTGAATACAAAAACCATGATAAATCTATTGCTGAAGAAGCAATTCATAAAATTATTAGTCATTTATGGTATTTAAGCGAGGAATGCGCTTAAGCTATATGATAAAAGAAAAACGATGACATGAGAAGAAAAGATTGGCCAGATATTAAATAAACAAACATTACCGTCACAAACCTATTGAAAAACACGCGTATTACCAATCTCAAGTCTGAAGAAAAAAAAATAACTATTTTATCAACTTTATATTTGTAATATTTCCTAAATAAAAATCTTCCTTTAGATTTACTTAGCATCTGTAGCAGAATATATTTATCAGGTTTGGTCTTTCTCAAGAATTCCTACAAACTGATCCTGTTGATTGGAAAAATCAAGAAAGTTACATGAAGGGTAGAGAAATTGTAGCTTTATTTTAAGATTGTCGCTGGCACAGCTGAAAAGGGAGTAAAATTAATGGAAGAATTCAACGACAAATAAATAAAAAGAAGAAACAAAAACAAATGTTCTACAGGTAAACTAGAAAACTAATAATTGTAAAATCTATCATTGGGTAATTTTGTAATACATATCTATATATTTCATACAGTTTTATATCATCATTTTCTTTTCTTTCCCCCCACAAGACTGGGGGTAAGGTGCGTGACATGCATCGGAAAAAGAGTAGTGGTAGAAGACCAAAGTCGGGAAAAAAGAAAGCCCAGCCTTACCGCCCCTCAATACCTATTAGTGAGAAACTCGTCGCACGTCGAAAATTCACCCAAGAGCTTCATGGGACGCGACGGACCCTTCACAATGATATCGTCAGTGTAGGGTTCCATCCCTTGGCCCAGGTGGCCACAACCTACCCCCTCACAAAACCCGCCATTCACTCCTATCATAACTTTATTCTCGCCTCTGCCAAACTCATTCTCTCCTTTAGCATACCTTTACGGACTCAATCCACTTTTTCTTAGGTCTCCAAGCCAGTCGATTCCCAACACACTCACCACTATACATCCGCTTAACCAACCGACTATCATTCATTCATTCCACATGACCAAACCATCTCAACGTAATTTCATTTATTCTCTCATTTACCCCTTCCTTCACACCACACAACTCTCTAATACGTTCATTCCTCATTTTATCAATTCTTCTCACACCTAACACGCCCCTATGATTGCTTGATTATATGTTTTTAAATAAATAAAAGTTTTAAGTATAATTCTTTGGTAATTTGGAACTAAATACGTAAAGTAAATTAATCTTTCTTCTTTTTATTTAAGGCTGTGCAAGACTATCGAAAAACATACCCGGGTCATACCCGTGATATACTGAAAAGGAAAAAGTAATAGGTTAAGTTCTTATTCTCTGACTATATTGAAGGTGTACAAATGCACATTCAATTATTATATTCAAAAAAATTATAAACATTTTCTCTTATGTCTTTTCGATATGTTAAGCATGTTAAAAATTGATATCAATAAAGTTTGAAATTTAATCATTTTCAAACTTTAATCTCGATGAGGCACGGGTTAATATTATCCAATTGATCTGAAAGTTTTCATAGATTGTTTTAACATGTAATGGAACAAGTCTACCGGGGGTCCTACCTTTTATTCTCGAAGAAAAAAATTTCACCTCTATATATATATATGGACCAGTTAAATTTCTATATATATATATATAGTATTAAATATATAAAATTATATATATATATATATATATATATATATATATATATATATATATATATATATATATATATATTATATATATATATATATTATATATCTTATATATAATATATATATATATATATATTATATATATATATATATATATATATATATACACCGTATATATATATATATATATATATTATATTATATATATATATATAATATTATATATATATATATACTATATAATATATATATATAATATATTATATATATATTATATATTATTTTTATATATATATATAATATATATATATATATATATATTATTATATATATAATATATATATATATTATAATATATTAATATATATATATATATATATATAAATATAATTGTATAATATATATATATATATTGGAAAAACAAAAAGTAAAGGCGACTTATGTACAAATGAAGTTAAAAATAAATACTCTTATTTCTTAATCAGAAAAGTTTTGGTTTATTTTAATAAGTTTCTGTAAGAGTTTTCATTCTAATGTCAGAAAAGAATGTTTTGAATGGTTCTGAAGACCCCTTGCATTATTCCTTCATTCTAAATAAGATTTGCACTTGATGATGCACATATTCTTCTTAAATAAAAGCAAGTCAATTCGTGCAAACCATAAGTTTTCAAAAAGTGAAGATTTTAAATTTTGTTACTAGCTTTAGAAGCCAGAAAAAAAAGGTAATTAAATGTTATGTCAAATGCAATTTCTGCAACATTCTCAGTCTCTATGCTATTTTCCACTTTGAACACTACTTTAATTCCGCTATATCTCACCTCTTATACTTAATGTTTGAGAGCTCTATGAGCAATTCTTACTATGCTCTCTCTTACTGTTCTATTCTCTTTCACCCAAATGCAGAAGCTATGCGCGGGCAAACAATGATATTGCTTGTTCCTCATGTTAACAGTGAGGAGTCTTCTGAATCTACTTAATGGCTTCAGCTCTCTTGCCAATCTACAACTAAATTCATGACCTGTTCTCCTAGTTATTTATTTATCTCCTAACCCTCTTTTAGATGTTTTAAAATCTTTTAACAACCTAACTAAAAATAGAACATGTTCTCTCATTTTTAACTTTTGTGAAATCACCATTCTGGTTAATTTCAGTTTTCACCATCACCAATGTATTTTTTCTAACTTTAAAGAGACAGCTGGTAAATTCTCCTACCAACTCTCTAATTATGACCCTGAGCAGATGGTGTAGATCTCTAATTTTCTTGTGGATAAACTCAACCGCTTTAACATCTTTGCATGATGTTATATCTTTTCAAGACTTCTACAGGAATAGTCCCTGCTTCATTGAGAAAATATTTTTGTTATCTTTTAAATCTATCAATAGAAGGATTTCACAAGCTTTTACTATGACCTACTCTCTTTCTACTATTCATTAATGAGCTATCTGTAACTTCATCACATTTCCTTTTTTACATGATGACTCTAACCTTCATTACTCTTCATTTTAAAAAGTATTCCAAATAAATATAAATACTGAGGCTAATAGGGAGACCTTCTAACAAATGATTTCCAATCATTATTGCATTTATTTTTCGGGCAGAGTAAAGATGGTTATTTTCAATGCCTCCAAAACAGTTTCTTCATTTATCTACTCAACTTAACCTTCCACACAACTATATCTTTTAAAAGATGCAACTACAATCTTCAAATGCCCTTCATTTTTAGAACAATCACCTCTATTTCTCACCTAAACAAGCCTGCAAGACTGAGAGGTTATGTATTCTGAGGTGCCTTTAAAATTTACTCAATCCAGCTGCTTGATTCGTTTTTCGTATAGAGAGGTGCATTGATTAGGTGGTAGTTACACTCATACAGCTTTTTCTAAAAAACATGCAGTATTGTACCTTTCGCCATATTAGCTTTCACACTCTCACCGACTCTCTCCAATTTCTTTCACTTTCAATCTAATGCATTACTCTCCAATTAATATAGTTATTACAGCAAACACAGCTCTTCTTGAATTCTAGTTGTATACCCTAAACTTTGGAGAAGAGCTTTGTGGTGTTTCTTTCCACACATACATCCTTTTCTATCTATCACTCTGGTTCCAGAACTTAACCACTTTGATCATTCTTACATGTACTCTACTGAAAAAGTCTGAAACTCTTTTTTTTTCATCATCTAATTTTCTCACTTCCAGCAACTTGCATATTTTCAGATGTCACGCATCTAAACATGTTAACTTTTAAAATGAATCCAGAATTGGCTTTCCCAACTCTTAATGGCTATCATGCAGGCCTCTTGCCTTCTGATACCAGAGGTGAGAGAGAGAGAAAAATTGAGCTCAAAACTGGGTGATGAAAAGTGCTTTGACAAAGAATTCTTTCTGATACTGTAATATTTGACAAATTTCCAACTTTTTTCCTGAAAATTTTTTCCCTTTATATCAGCAAGTTAGAAACTATTAATCAGAAATCAATATAAAGCTGCGCATTAAGAAAAAACAATCAAATCAAAATGAAAATTTCCTCATTTATGCATTGAAAATCTTAGATTAAGCCAAAATTAGGCAATGAAAATTAGAATAATTAGAAAGTCTAAAATTGTCAACTTTAAATATTGATGTTATGTTGATCTTAAAAGCTTAAAATTATTTTTTTTTACATAAATTTTATTTTCTCTTGTTAACTTAAAAAGCCTTTACCTTATGATTTTCCATAATGTATGTTAAAGTTTTATCATTATTCTATAAAAGTTAGTAAAATAATTATCAAATTATATTAGTTAGGAAAAAAAGATAAAACTATTAGGGTACATACTTAAAATTTTTTGTATTCTTAATCCTTCTTTGATTAACAAAGCATGATTGAAAAACGCATGAATCAAGGTCACTAACTTGGTAGGAGTCGTATAAAGGATAATAGCAAAAACATCTGTTAATTTCCATGCATAAGGTTCTGCCAACTGTTCAACCTACAGAAAAATTTCCAATCGCTAGAACCCAGAATACCAAATTTGTTAAATAATGATGAACTTTTTTTTTTTTTCTACTTACAATGACATTATAGCCATAATATGACTTTTCTTCACTTTCATTAAATGAAGCCTCTAAAAGGAAAGGGATTACATGTTCACAATCTGAACAGGTTGAAGCTTTTCTTGAGGTATTTGGAGTTTCCTTATTGCAATCTGTTGGTAATTCACTTGAAGGTTCTTTTGTAACAGATTCAAATCCACTTTCCTCACTTTTTGGAGAAGGAAAACCAGTCCATTTTTCTATATCAATTTTCTCCTAAAATAATAATAAAAATTATTAGATCATTAATAATTAACATTAATTTAAAATACTTACTGAAATGAATGCTCAAAGGAATGGTAGTAAGCCAAGAAATAACTTTCAATACTTATTATTTTAAAGGGTTTTGTAACTTATATGAAGAACTGAAGAATCATTATATAAAAGGAACATTATGTAGTCAAACATTATTTTGATTTCCATGAGCATCAAGTTTAGCATTAAACCCAAAAGCTTTATAAATCTCATGCCAATTCACAATTACAATTTATCATCATATTTTTATATGTCCAAATCTAAATTAATATCATCAAAATGAAGATAATATGCATAGATCATTTTAGAACATCAATTTAAATTGGTTTAGATAACTTGGATATTAAAAGATGAATATGTCATCAAAATAAGTGAATATATGAACCTTAGGAGAAATAACAGTTGCATGTTTGTTGTTGTCACGCCACAGCAGTTGCCTAAGCTTCTCTTCCTTTTGTGCACAAAATGGTTGACAAAAAACTGCATCATTTTCTGCCACAGTTTGAGATGAATTTTCTATGTTGAGATATAAAAGAATGCAATATATTTAAGAATTTAAATTTACTCAAAATGTATCTATAAATTGGGTTTAACTTTAACAATTTCATCATAATATTTGGAAAGAGTTAAATAAATATATTAACAACTTTTGTTATATACTAGACCCTATATAATAATTATAATTTCATAAAAACATGATGGCATGAATTTTATTCTCTACTTACTATTTGTATAGCTAATATTTTCTACAAGAAGAGAAGAATCATTTGAGGTTGCTGCATGAACCATTACTCCAACTGCTTCATTTTGTCTCCAGCCTCTGAGAAATCGACATAAAAGGCCACACATAGAAAACATTATGCCTAAATAATACTTAAATTTACTACTTTAAATTACTGTAATACTGTAATAATATTATATTATAATATATATATATATATATATACATATATATATATTAAATATATATATAT
>JABUQX010018728.1:10000-20000 GCA_015478945.1 Trachelipus rathkii
AAGTAGCTAATCAGTGTTTGGAAGCAAGGAATAAAACTAATAGGATGGTAGGTATAGTAAATATTTAATTTTCATTATAAAAAAAAATATATATAAAAATTATACTAATAATTTTAAGAAATTTTTAAAAACTTGCATTTTATAAATTTTGCTCAGGTAAAGTGAACAGACTTCACATGTGGGTAAAAACGGCTTTATATCAGAGAAATGGATCCAAATGTGTCTTTAAAGGTGAAGATTTCTCTTCTAAGGTTAATTAGTTTTATATTTTTCACTATTTGATCCATTTGTACCTCTACATCTTCATTTGAAGGTTCCTTGAACACTGCACTTCCTTCAATTAATTTTTGATTGCTTTCAGCTTTTCTTAGAAATTTAACCAAGACATTACTAGCTTCTTCATTTATTCTTAACACTTTAACGACACAACAATAAGGCTTAAATTTTTCCCCCTCAAACTTTACTAAACACAATTCCCTACCTCAATAGCTGGTACATTGCCCCTTTTCTTCTCTCTATCTTCCGTAATCCGTACCTTCTCTACTATTACCAGTCTCAGTTTCATTTGATGTGGAGGCAACTTGTAAATCAAAAGTAGAAATGGATTGACCTGGCTAGATATTTATTCTTCTTCCTCTCTTACTTGGTACTATTTCTAGACTTCTTTCTTTTTGCATTAAAGTAACTAATAAAATCTGGGCTTATATTTTGTGGCCTGAATGTTTTTGATGGTGAAAGATAATTATCTTAGAGAGGACTCGATTTCTGTTCAAAGGATAAGTCCTGCATGCATTAAACCCAGAAATGGAGATTCTTTTCCAGTCGTTCTTCATGATGTTCAAAAGTTCTGTTAAGAGCCTGGGAAACTTAGGTATGTTTTGGCAATATTGTGTAAGTTCATCCAACACTTTTCTTAAAGTTTTCCATCAATATTGCCAAAATATACCTAAGTTTCCCAGGCTCTTAACAGAACTTTTGAACATCATGAAGAATGACTGGAAAAGAATCTCCATTTCTGGGTTTAATGCAAGCGGGATATATCCTTTGAACAGGAATCGAGTCCTCTCTAAGATGATTAACTATCTATCACCATCAAAAACATTCAGGCCACAAAATATAAGCCCAGAATTTATTAGTTACTTTAATGCAAAAAGAAAGGAGTCTAGAAATAGTACCAAGTAAGAGAGGAAGAAGAATAAATATCCAGCCAGGTCAATCCATTTCTACTTTAGATTTACAAGTTGCTTCAACATCAAATGAAACTGAGACTGGTAATAGTAGAGAAGGTACGGATTACGGAAGATAGAAAGAAGGAAAGGGGCAATGTACCAGCTATTGAGGTAGGGAATTGTGTTTAGTAAAGTTTGAGGGGGGAAAATTTAAGCCTTATTGTTACGTCGGTAAAGTGTTAAGAATAAATGAAGAAGCTAGTAGTGTCCAGGTTAAATTTCTAAGAAAAACTGAAAGCAATCAAAAATTAATTGAAGGAAGTGCAGTGTTCAAGGAACCTTCAAATGAAGATGTAGAGGTACAAATGGATCAAATAGTGAAAAATATAAAACTAATTAACCTTAGAAGAGAAATCTTCACCTTTAAAGACACATTTGGATCCATTTGTCTGATATAAAGCCGTTTTTACCAACATGTGAAGTCTGAGCAAAATTTAAAAACTGCAAATTTTTAAAAATTTCTTAAAATTACTAGTATAATTTTTATATGTTTTATAAAGAAAATTAAATATTTACTATACCTACCATCTTATTAGTAACTTTAAAAGGCTATAACTTTTTTCCTAAAGACGTTAGTCATTTTAAATTTTTTTTTATCATTATTATTTTTTGTCTATCATGTGATTTTTAAAAAAATCAGTGATGCCAGGGTTCTCTTCTACTATTAATGGCAAATCAAATAGGAAAGTGAAGAACTTCCATTAGCAAGAAATCTTGCCAAATCAAAAACGCCTTTTATCTCCTGTAAAATAAACACATTTTATCTAGCCTATATTTCTTGATCCAAACAAAATTTTAACTGCCTGTGTCCTACTTCACTATTAACATAATTTCTTGTAGTATCTAAAAAGATTCATAAATGCATCTACTGTAAGAATTTATTCTGGCTCTCAAATGCTATTCTTCACTCAGATTTATGAACACAACAGTTTAAGGATAACCATACATCAAAGGTAGAAAAAAGTGTAGATAGCAAAATATTTCTGTTAAAGTTAGTTAATACCAATCAAATGAAAACCAACAGTTAAAATATGCACTTCCAAAGTAAATGTCAAACTTATTAGAAATTAAAATCAAGCAAAAAAAAATGATATGCAATTCTGGACACTGTCTTGACCTTGAGATAAGAGCTAGTAGGCTTTATTAGTCTTCTGCATTACAAGAATATTCTTCTAAATATTTAACTTTATACACTCAAAATCATTCAAGTTTTTAAAAATATGGTAAAATTTAACGTGATCTGAATCTTAAAATTAACGGTATCAAAATCGTGTAGCTTATTTTTAAAAAACTTTCCTTATATTTTGAAGTTTTCAAACGTCAAAATACTCCTCAAAGCCTATTAATTTTTCTTTCTTCTTTATAAAGTATGTAATGGAAAGGAGCCTACTTGCAAATGACACAGTAGATATACAACAACAGTTTAAAACACAATACAACTTTTTACATAGTATATATATAATATATATATAATTAAAATTATAGTACTTCAATTCAATGCTATATTTTTCGGCCCATCTTGTGTGTGCTGTGTATGAGTGTACTTTTTGCGGAAAATTTGCCGCTAAAATTTAAAACATTTAATTTGGCTTCGTACGTAGCAAAAGTTTATTTAGATATTTGTTTGTTATAAACCATTCACAACGTTTCTTACATTTCGACGTAGGGAAATGAAGGCGTGACTTTCTTAAGAAAACTGCCGTTGGAAATTTTGAAGAGTAGTAGCTGATTCAACAGTAACGTTGCTCTAAGCAGAAAAATTATTTGGATTGGTGGAAGGATCTGCTGGTTTTCTAAGCTTGTCTTATAAAAGAATGGCCGTATGGGAGAGGGAAACAAAAAGAAAACATATTGCACATGAAAAAATGCACAGGTAGGAAAAAATAGGAGCCACTAGTTGGTGGAGCAAACATAAAGCTCTTTCTTCAATTATCGATGACGGATTTTTAAGAAGTGAGGAAAGTGTAAACGCAGAGAAACTATTCAATTTTATTACCGTTTTAAAAGAAATATCAAATGGAAGTTTTGACTGCAAATCTAAATTCATGGCAAAACAATTAATCAATCAATGGTCCAAATTTGAAAACTTATTTATGTCTATCGTTTTATTAGATTTATTTCTTGTTATATCTTCCATTTCAAAATATTTACAAAGTAAAAATATTGACTATTCTACAGCCTGGACTTGGTAGAGAAGCGCTTCAACAAGTAGGAGATAAAGGACTGTTCAACAAGTTCAGGGAAAAAGGAATGATAAACACTTTCAGGCTCTGTATTCAAAAACAAAATATTATGCAAGTACAGTTTATAGCAAAATTAGAAGATAACAGTATTGGTGTAGAAGTAGAATTAAATTTCAAGGAAAAAAGATAACTTCAAAGAAAAAGGTAATGCCTGTGAAAAATTCAACAGCAAGTAATTTTTGAAATCTCAACTGCTTAAAACTATAAATTGGTCTTTTTTCAGTGTTTTTAGATTTTGCCAGGACAAGTATCGAAGAAAGATGTTAAGTCGCTTCAAAAGAAAATTTTAGAAGAATTTCCTAATTCTGACCCAAAGAAATTAATGAAATCGTAATGCTTGATAATTTTCCTACGGAAGGCTGGTTTTGAACTTGTAAAAAGTTAAAGAAGTCAGTTATTGATAGAGCTGAAACAGTTTTGCAGATCAGTATGAAAGTTTTACAATGGCTAAAAAAACTAACAATTAAAAAAAAACACAGAACAATCTAAATGGAGCAGAAGAGATCTTGTGAATTTGGCGATGTATTATATGAAATCTGAAATTTGAAGAAGACAAACCTGAGCCCCGGTTTCAGCCCCACCTAAAAATGGAACATAAAATTCGAATTTTTTAGCCGATTTTGACTGTAAAACACCAAAATTTAGCTTTTTTTGCCCTCTAAACGTGTTTTCCCGGTGTTTTTCTGTGACTGTAGGTCATTTTTTCAGATTTTCAATTTTTCAAAATACATGTTTTGACTATTTTGCATATCAACTATTCAGAATTTTGTGCGAAGTGACTTCAAAACTTGAATATGCATAGATGGGTCCATTACCTAACAATATCCACATTGCTTATTCGATTTTTTATGAGTTTTGTGGCTCAGCGTGTCCAATTTTCCAACACCCATTTTTTTAAATTTGAAAAGTGAAAAAATTGACAATATTTTTTTTTCTACTAATCCGATCAACATCAATTTTCAGGGCTTGTATAATCGGGCAAGATACATCTCTTTATTTAGATAATCTCTTTGTATATGCAATAGGTTTGGATTTGTTCTTTGGAACAAATTTTCAACAAAAAAATTTTGAAATTTTTTTAAATTTTTCTATTGAGTATACAAAAAAATTATTTAGTAAAAAGATGCATCTTGCCGATTATACAAGCCCTGAAAATTTGATGCTGATCGATTAAGTAAAAAAAAAAAAATATGTCAAAATTTTCACTTTTCAAATTAAAAAAAATGGGTTTGAAAATTGACAACGCTGAGCACAAAACTCAAAAATCGAAAATGTTCAAATGTGGATTTGTAGGTAATGGACCCATCAAAGCATATTCAAGTTTGAAGTCCACTTTTGCAAAAATTTTTGAAAGTTGATATGCAAATAGTCAAAAACATGGATTTGAAAAATTGAAAAATTCTCAAAGAATGACTACAGTACAGAAAAACACGGAAAACAACGTTTAGAGGCTAAAAAAGCTACATTTGGTGTTTATATAGTCACAAAATCGGCTAACAATTCCGAATTTTATGTCCATTTTTAGGTGGGGCTGAAACCTGGGCCAGCCCCAGCCAAAGATTGGACCCTCTCTTCAATATGCTGGTTTTTTATTACCGTTGTGACTTGGTGTCCTTTTTAATATTACTGAGGTTTACAGTAAATTTAGACTATTATGGCTTCAACAGTGCGATTTGGTTGCCTAAAACTAAAAATTTAATAAAAACTAAAAATATAAATAAAAATATTAATATATATATATTATATATATATATATATATATATATATATAATATATATATATCTATATATATATATATATATATATTATATATATATATATATATATATTTATATTACTTTATAATATATATATATATAATAATATAATTATATATATATTATATATATATATATATATATATATATATATATATAATATTGCTCTCGAGACAAAAGTTGCCAAATACCATTTTTTTTACGCTTTGGAGAAAATGTTATTTTTTCTTTTTATATCCTTTTTAGGGGGTTCGAGCCGACGGAGGGACAGAGAGGTGGGGTGAAGTCCCCCCGTCGTCCCCCGGTAGGCCGAGAAACCCCGACTCTATCCATCGTTCTTGTTTTACCCGTGGGTATTCTTTTAGTTTTTAAAAAAAATTCAACATTTGGCACCTTTTGCGTGCTCACTTGGAGTACGCGAACATCTTCGAATTCTCAAAAAACTGTAATTTTTTCAACATTTTTACAAACAATTTTTAATTTTTTTAAAAGGGTTTATTTTTTTTGCTTCTTTTTTAATTTCAGGGGTAAAAATGTCTCCTGATTAATAAAATGATATTTAATTTTCGTGTAGCTGTTATATAGTTTTCTAGTTACTTGCCTGAACTTTTCGGGAGCTGATATATATATTATATATGATATATATATATATTAATATATATATTATATTATATATATATATATATATATATATATAATATATATTTAATATATTATATATATATATATATATATATATATCTATATATATACGTATATATAATACTAATACTAAAATACTAAAAATACTAAAAATACTACCAAAATTATATATTATATATACTATATAGTATATTATAATATATATATATATATATATATCACTATATGAGGATATATTCTTTCTATAATAAATATATATATATTATATATATATAATCATATTTATATATATATATATATATATATTATATAATATATTTATATATATATATATATATATATTATTATATATATATATAATATATTAATATATATATATTATATTATATATATAATTATAATATATATATAATATATATTATAATATATATATATATATATATATATATATATTATTATTATTATTATTATACATTCCACTTTTGTCCCGCCTTGAGCGGGGTAGTGGTGCGTACAGCCTCCCTCATTCACACCCCCTCTCATCTCGCCTCACCCACCTCTCCACCCCACTCTATCCTCGCCAACACTAACCCTTTCCTCCCCCATCCTCCCTCCTCCAGCATCTCCTTTATTCAATCCATCCAACCTCCTTCTTGGTCTCCCCTTCCTCTCCTTTCCTATCCCTCCGCCTCCCAAACTCTTCTAACCACTCTCTGTTTCTCCATTCTCACTAGATGCCATACCATCTTAACATTCTTTCCGCTCTTTCCACAGACCATTCCTTCAATCACATTCTCGCCTCACCACCCAAATATTTCCCTAAATCCTCTCCCTTCTACTGACGCCCACAACGTCTCACCCCTTCATCTCAAAATTACTTTCCAACTTTTTCCCTAGACCTGGCATTCAACCCCCCACGTTTTCACCACCCATAACAGCAACCATGTACACCAGATTTCTCAAAACATACTTATCTAACTTTCTGTGATAGATCCCCCCCTTTCCATTATTTCTCTCAGACCACTCAACAACTCTCATTCCCTTCACCTATTCTATGCCTCTTATATCCTCCTTCTGCGGGGCCGTTAGTTACGCCCCTGCTTAAAACACATCTTTACTTCTTCCAATACTACACCCCCTACTCTGACCTCTAACCCCTCCCCTCCTCCTCTCTCCTCTCTCCTCAAACCTAACACTTTACTCTTACCTGGGTTTATTTTAAGCCCTTTTGTCCACACACTCCTCAACCTCCCGTCACCAAAATACGATCAGCCCTTCCGCGCTTCATTCGCCACTTAGGCAGTATCATCCGCAAACAGTAACATGTTCACTTTCCTTCTATCATTCCCATTCATTAATTCCACCCCCCTCCCCTCCCTACCATTCCTTGCAAACACTCTCCCATAAACAAAATTGTAGCGCCACGGCGACATTACACCCCCCTGCCTCAATCCACACACCATCCCAAACATCTCACTCTCTCCTCCTAACACTCTCACACACACATTCCACTATTCCTATAAAAAGCCCAAATACCTTTCCCTAAATTACCCCCACCCCATTTTCTCCAACCCACCCTCCATATTCCAACCCCTATTTACTCTATCATATGCTTTCTCTAAATCTAGAAAACACCATACACTTTCCCTTTCCTCTCTATACTCTTCTCCACAAGCATCTTTAATGTAAACACTTGCTCCACACGCCTCTTCCCTCCCAAAACCCTCATTGTTCTTCCCATTCTCCCCTCCGTTCAACCTCTCTTCCTCTCTCAATCAGTATTCTTCCGTCCACTTTCCCTACCACACTTAAAAGACATAGTACCTCTATAATTTCCACATTCCATCCTATCCCCTTTCCCCTTTTACAGAGGAACAAACAACATCCTCCCAATCCTGTGGTTCCTCACCACTCCTCCAACATATGTTATATAATCTATACAGCATTCCTCCACCCTCTACCCTTCTGCAACATTTCCAATCTCACACCATCCAGACCTGCGGACTTCCTTTTTTTCCTTTATTCACAGCCCTAATAATTTCCTCCATTTCCCTCCCCCAATCCCTCCCCCTCCCCCCCACTTTCATTTCCCATCCTCACCTCTTGCATTTCTTCCTCCCCTACCCCCCCCTTCATCAAATAGTCCACTAAGTACTCCCACACTCTCCTCACCCTAATCCTCTCCTCCTATCACTCCCCATCTCCTCCTTAATCCCTCTCCCCAAACCCCTCCTTCTCTTCCTTTTTTTATTAACTTCTTTCCAGAACAATCTTACTCCCCGATTCAAATTTTCCGTCACTTTTCTACTACACCATTCCTTTTTTGCTCTTCTCTTCGCCCTCGTTTCACCGCCCTCTTTGCTTCACTCTAAACCTTTCTATATTCCTTCCTCTATCTCCCTCTCCTAACTTCCCAACCATCTTCACATAAGCCCTCCTTTTCCTTTTCACCACCTCATTCACCTCCTCACTCCACCATTCCCTCCCTTTCCTTACAGACACCACCTTTTTATCCACATATCCTTTCTGGCCTCTTCACATACTGCCTCCTTAAATCTCCTTCACTCCCCCTCCACCTCCCCAAATTCCCGTCCCTCTCACGTTTCTCAATGCCCTCCATACCTCTCCTAAACTCCCCCTTACACACTGTCTCCTCCTCCAATTTTTCAACCTTTATCACTTCCACTCTCCTCTTTTTCTCCCTCTCCTAACCATCACCTCTCCTTCCCCCCTTATCCCTGGAACCGACCAAATGTGATCCGATATCCCCTCCCTGGCCCCTCTAATACATTTAACATCTAGCAATTACCTCTATCCTTCCCATTTACACACACACACATAATCTAGTAACGCCTTCCCCCCGTTATCTCACTCTTCAATGTATACTTAATTCTCACTTTTTTTTAAACCACGTATTCCCACTATCATTCTTCTTTCCACACACAACTCTAACAGACTTTTCCATTAGCATTCCTCTCCCCTACCCCAAACGGTCCTATTATTCTTCCACCCCTACCCTTCCCACTCGCCTGTGATCTATATGGAGTAGACACAAATTTTTTTTCATTTACCCCAAAACTTTCCACTCATTCAGCTCTTCCTTCTAGAATCTTTCTCTCTCCTCCCTCCCTCGCTCATTCACTGGTGCATACGCGCATATAAAAAACCCACATTTCCCCCCCGAATTTCACTTTTACCAACATTATCCTAGAACTCACCTGGTTACACAATCTCACCTTGTCCCATATCTCTTTCCTCAACTATTCCAACCCCTTCCCTCGCCCTCACTCACTCGTTCACCCCCGAAATCATACCCTTGTATTCTCCAAAATTCATCTCCCTCTGTCCTTTTCAACTTAGTTTCTGTTACCCTAGCACATTCAACCTTTTTTCCTCAAACATACAACCCTATTTCCTCCCCTCTTCAAATCCCCGTTTGCCCCCTCTCCATTCATACACCCCACCTGGAATTACCACTCTCCTCCCACTTCTATTTCTATAAATAACTAATCAGGCTGTAACGCTTTATGGGAACCCACCCTTGGTATTTCCAACACCTAGGCTACACTCCCGCTCACCAATCCACAATACAACAACAAATATTAAAATTAAAATAAATAAAGAACATTAACTTTTAACATAAAAACCTTAAAACAGACTCCCATAAACAAAAAAAAAAAAAAAAAAAAAAATAAAAAAAACAGGTGAAAAAAAGAACACTATTTCACTAATGATATTTTAAAGGTTATAACCCCACATGGTCACTTTAGATTATTTATTAAGCCCATTCTCCCCCCTCCACTTCCCCTCACTCCTCGCATGGTTCATGCAGAACAAAATATTCACAGGCTAAACATTTAAGGTCTGGACAAAAGAGAAACTTTATTTAATCTTTAAAATTCTTTAAAATCTCTTATATTTACAACTAAATACAAAAAGGTTAAAATGTTAATATAAAACAATAAAAAATGCAATTGTTAAAAACGTAAACTCTATCAAATTTCGCAGTTATTCGAGGCTCTGCTCAAAAACGGTTTCAAAGAAAATAAATTTCGAATTCCTATTCTTAATTAGACGGTGACGACAAATCCACCGTATATATCAATATATTTAAATAACTTAAACATA
>JABUQX010018728.1:25000-29091 GCA_015478945.1 Trachelipus rathkii
AATAATGTCAGCGGAAAGCATGCAGGGAATTATTTTTAATTTCTATTATTTTTTTTATATTTTTTTACAATAGTTATGGTATGTTTTTGAGTAATGAGTTTGAAAATAATAAGATTGTGCCAAATACTTGCGCGATATTCATATTTTTTTTCCTTGTTTTATATATTCGTAACGAAATCAAATGATACTGTTTTCATGTTTTCTTTAGTTGGTAACCATTGAGTGTTTCACTTTGCTCTTCAATTTTAATAATCTGTGTATTTGCAAGTAAATTTAGTTGAACAAACTAATGTGTTGTTTTAGAAATTTTGGTAATAGTCGCTGATTTTCATAAAACTTAATCATAGACTCTAACTCTAAATAAATTGTAATGAAGTAAAAAAAAAAGTGACCTCTGTAGGAAAAAAAGTTACAGACTCTCAAAGTTGTGAATAATCCACTCTTTATATATATATATATATATACTATATACTATATTATATATATATATATATATAAGTATATATATTACTACTAAGTATATATATAGGTATATGTATTTATATATATTATCATATATATAGGTATATATATATATGATTATTATATATATATTAGGAGAAAAGTCCTAGTTATTGAACCTTTTGAACGGTACCGTTAGCCAAAAATGATAGTACAGGGTAATCTTTACTGGACCATAAATAGACTTTCTATTATAGGGATTGATGATTCAAATATATATAAGACCTGTTACGTTTTATGACTGCCTCAGTTGTTAATTTTTTTTTGGAATTTTTTTTTACTAAGAGGAATGACCAAGGGTAAACCGGAAAGATGGCAGGAGTCGGGGTCTGCTGCGGCCTTGCCCGAGGACGACAGGTAGGCCTATTTCCCCCGCCTCCGGGGAGGGTCTCCGGACCCCCCGCTCTTTGGTATTTTGGGTGTCGCGGGGGTTCCTGTCCTGGCCCGCTCCCGCGTTACGGGGTTTATGGGAAATGCGTCGCCCTTTCTCCCCGTTGGCTGAGCCCCCTATTTTGCGCGTGTAATACTTAAGCTAAATAATATATATTCTGGGGTCGTGGGTGTACCTTGGTGGGTTATTAGTTATGAGTAGGTAGTTGGGTCGGCGGTGGGTGATATATATATACCAGTTACTGGCTCGAGCGGGGTTGACTGGTAGTGGTGGGTTGAGGGTAGTATATATTAGGGTTAGTAGTGATTTCGGGGCTGTACGTCGCCTTCATGTGAGTGTGTGATATATAGTGATAAGGTTTGGGTTACTTGCTGGTGGTGAGTTGATATACGCTTCTATAGTAGTATAGTGTGCACTTTTATTCTGGTTTTGACGAGTGGGCCGTGTGCAGTTTTGAATTTTATTTTTTTATTTTTTTCTTAAATATATTTCTAGGTAATATGATCCTAACAATCAGTTTCAGTTGGTAAGCGGAACATGATCAAGAAATATAATAGGGCCTTTTCCTTTTAAACGGACTCCGTCAGTTTTATTAATTCTTTTTTTTTTTTTTGTCGTTTTGATCTGAGGAAGGGAATGACCCAAGCGGGTAGTAATCCGCAAATGAGTGGGCAGGGTAGTGCGGGTGGTCTGCGTTTTCGGGGCGCTGTCGTGCGGCCTGGGGGAGAAGGAGAACAGGTCCGCCCACGTGGTCCGGTGGAGGGGGTTCCGGCACCTGTGCATGTACGCGCGTTACGCGCTCGCGTGCTGGTTAGCTTTCTTGGGGGTGGTTATTTCGGGCGGGGAGGTGTTCCTGGCGTGCTCGCCGCGTGGCCCTGAGTAGGGGGATGGAGGAGAACGGTCGCCGTGCGCGTGTGTTTTGCCTGTGTGTTCCTTTGCTGTGCCCCTGCGTCGGGGGCTTGAGAGGCCCTGAATAATTTTTGTTTTTCGTTCTGTTGGTTTTTTTTTGCATCTGTTTTGTTTATGTTAATGTTTTTTTTTTGTACAGTGTTCTTGTAATAAGCTTTTATCGCTGAGTTCCAAATATTGTAAGTTGGTTTTCTCTAAGTGTTGTACTTTTCGAGATATTTCATATACGAAAAAAATATATATATAGGCTATTTTTTTTTTTTTTTTTTTTTTTACACAGGTTTGTAATTGAATAAATGTTGGGCGCCATGTTACGCTTGTGTCTTGAGTCGGGTGCCAAGTTCGGTGTAATGTGTGTTGTTTTTCTCTGTAAGGTGTATCGTACTTTTCGAGATATTCTCATTTTTGAAAAAATAATTGACATAAATTGTGATTTTAAAACTTATTTAAAAATAGCTTCGAATTATTTGCGAAATGTATGTTTCAACTGAAATTCATTGTTGGTATCTTATAGTAGCAATTATATAAAGAAAAAAAAAAAAAATTAGAACTGACCGGAGTCGTAAAACAGAATACGAATCTATATTAATATTATATATATATATATCTGATATATTATAAATATATATAATATATATATGATAGTATATATAGTATATATATATGAATATAATATATAGTATATCATTATTTAGGAAAAACCGTCAAGTACTCTTTCTCAAGATGAATGCCAAAAACTTAAGAACTTGAGAAAAAACTCAAGCGATGGTATCCCTGTTATGAGTCTAACAGTTGGTAAAATGTCTTAAAATTCCTTGGCCGCGTCATGAGGGAAGTAAAACAAGCGGTGAGATGAAGGTGTAAGGATGGGTGTGTGTGTTTGGAAGAGTGTGGAGGTGAGGGACGTTCGAAACAAATAATTTCCCTATGGATTTCTGATATGTATATTGCTTATCTGGTAGTTTAATTGTAATAATAAATGTTAAGATTAAAATTTACTGTTAAGAGATAAAAGGTCAAATAGGGTAAGACTTTGTCCGCCTGATATAGTATATAGTAGTAATTATAATCAGTTATATATATATATATATTACTATTTATAAAATATTATAAATTAAATATTATTTAAATATATATATATATAATACTGTGAATAGTATGATATATAGTATATATATATAGTATATATATATATGGTCAGTTCCTCGGGCTGCCCGATAAGAGTCAACGTAACAAAAAAACCATAACTGGTACAGGAAAATAAATAAAATTGTTATTAATCAGGAAACATTTTAATCCAATGAAGCATTGAAAAAAAACAAAATAACTGCTCGATAAAGATTTAAAATTTGTTAAAAAATGATCTTGGAAAAACGTGAATGGATTGATTGTCGTAAGTTACGTGGACGTCCAAAAGCTCAGAGAGAGCGAAAAAACTCCTTGCTTGTTGAATTTTCTCCTTTTTTCTTTTTTTTAACTACGGTACTTGTGACGAGTTTAGTTCTAAAGGGTAAAATTTTCTCTTTTAAACAAATCCAGGGTTTCTTGGACTATGCGGGGGTGGGACCTCGTCCCCCCTCTGTCCCTGCGTCGGCTCCGAACCCCCTAAAAAGGAATAAAAAAGAAAAATTACGATTTTTTTGCATATTAATATAAGTAAAACGAAATTAGATTATTTGTCTCGAAGTTTAATTTTTATTAAAAGATAGTTTCTTGGTAGTATGTAAAATGACTGCTTTTTAGTGATTAAGATTAGTGTTTGAAATTTAATGAAATTAGGAAAAACTTCATGTAAGTAACCCACTAATGATATGGGCATATGAAGAAATCTGTCCAAAAAAAAAATTTGGAAAAAAGTTAGTAAAGCATTGACAGAAAATGTGTGGAAGGTTTAAATGAACTATAATAATTGAAGGAAAAAGGTTCCAACTAAGCTAAGAAGGAAATATTCCTTTGTGAATGAAGGAACACAATGAAACACTTAAAAAAAGATTGATAAAGGATGGAATTGAGAGAGAAAAATAAGTTTAGAGTATGCCAAGATATAAATATGTATAAGGGGGACGAGTAGAAAAGGCGTTAAAATTAAACAGGGAAAAGTGTCAAAAATAAGAATTTATCAGGAAACTTCTCATTTTAAAGTAACAAGAGAATCGGGCTAGAACTAAAAAAAAAAGTAAGTGAGAGTGCACAGAAACAGATAAAATAAAAAAAATCCTTAACAAAGTAAAGTTCATAAGTAGAGCTTAGAAAAAGTAGATGAAACACAGAAAATAGCAAAAGAGCAAAA
>JABUQX010018729.1:0-7500 GCA_015478945.1 Trachelipus rathkii
GCAACGTCACACCAAGGTTCGTTTAGGCACTTTCTTCCCCCTACTGCCCGTTTTGAGCGTGTCCACATCGACATCGTTGGTCCCCTTCCACCTTCTAGAGGCAAAAGGTACATCCTTACGTGTATCGACCGTTTTACACGCTGGACGGAGGCTATCCCTCTCTCTGTCGCCAATGCGGAATCCATAGCTAACGCTTTCTTGGCTCACTGGGTTTCTCGCTTCGGTATTCCTCTCTCTGTTACGACGGATCAAGGTCGCATTTTCGAATCCTTCTTATGGAGAGATTTGATGCGTCTCCTTGGTTCTGAAAAGATCCACACTACTAGTTTTCATCCGCAGGCAAATGGAATCTGTGAGAGATTTCACCGCCAATTCAAGGCTTCTCTTATGGCTCAGCCCAATCCAGAGCAATGGACGGATGCTCTGCCTCGTTATGCTCGGCATTCGTTCCGCTGTTAAAGAGGATCTGCACTGTTCTGCTGCTGAATTGGTGTATGGTTCTCCTCTTCGTCTTCCTGGTGATTTCTTTTCACAGTCTTCTCCTCCTTCTACTGCTGATCTGCTTTCCTTTCTACCTCTAGGCGCTTTCCTCGTCGTGGAGACCGACTCCTTCTCGTCCACACAAAATGCATTCCTATATCCCTAAGGATCTTTCTTCCTGCACTCATGTCTTTGTTCGACATGACTCCCACCGCACCGCTCTCCAACCTAAGTACGATGGACCTTTTCCTGTGATACTTAGGAAGGAGAAATTCTTCACGATCCAACGTCCCACACGCACAGAAGTCGTTTCAATCGACCGTCTTAAGCCTGCTTTCTTCGAGGCAAATCCACTTCCTGTTCTTGATCCTGATTCTTTGCCTTTTGTTCCAATTTCTCCTCCTACAGCTCCTTCTTTTAACATTCCTATCTCTCCTCCTGCGTCTCTTCCACCTCCTTCTCCTCCTCCTCCTCCTCCTCTCCCTTTTCCTGATCCTCTTCCTTATCCTTCTCCACCAACTTCTCCTCAGCCAACAGCACCAATACGATCGGCTCAGACTAAACCCGCACTTTCATCGTCATTCTTGCTTCCCTCCTCAGTTCCGGCTCGGGATTCTTCACCTCCAGCTTCGCCTCGTGCCACTTTATGACAAATACAGACGTTCAGACTCGCCCGATGACACGTTCTCAAACTGGGAATCCTGTCCAGACTTCATCCCACGACTCCTACCAGGTTATGGAGCAGAGGTAGGCATATCCAATGGCCGGCGCGTTCTTGGATTAGGGTTTCATGCCTTTGGCACTGCAGGGGGTATACATGTTTGAAGTATTGATACCTGTGTTAGCACGCAAGTAAACTTACGGTTGCGTTACGCTCACTATTTAATCTACACCGTGTTAACATGTTGTCAACAATGGAAGCGTCGTTTGTTACCCGTGCAGACGCCATCTTATAGAAGCAAGTTCTTTGATGCGCTTTATTTATTATTGTATAATTTACATATTTAATGACTGTTTGGCACGTTTAGCCATTTATTTTGTACTAATTAATGTGAACTCTGGGTTTCATGTTACTTTTTCAACTTGCAAATTACATTGTGGATAGTCTCTATATCTTTCGTTTAAATTATTTAGTAATATATATTACAATGATAAAACCACGATAAAGCATCTAATGCAAGGCATCCTTCTTTGATCAATAAAAAGTGTTCATCCTACAACTATATTTTCTTTTAACTTGGTTAAAGAAAACGTAAATTTATAATAAACTACCTGAAACACTATTATTTTAAACAATTGTAAACAATATTGAAACAATAAGGGCACTTTATGTAATAGGGCACTATATATCACTTTCGCCCCTAAAAGTGGAGCGTATTTTTACACCAAATTAATTTTTATACACTTAATATTTCTTTTTTAAATGTACTTTACTGGTCATGCTGCTCAGTAGATGAATTGGTCTTCATGAATGCGAATCATCAACTGATTGAGGAACCATCTGTGAAGTCGATTTACCAGCCGGTAGAGGAACCATCTGGGCGTAAGGCGATTGACCAGCCGGTGTTAAAACTCGTCCGAAAGATATGAAATCTATGATTATACTAATATTTAAGGTGTTATTAATAAATATTAGAATAAAATAAATTATTTTTAAGTTTCATCAATGAAATTACTTACAGAAATCAAAAATGTTATTTATTTTCCTGTAGATGTTATAGTTTTCTAGTTACATGCCTGGCCTCTGGATGCTACATATATATATATATATATATATATATATATATATATATATATATATATATATATATATATATATATATATATATATATATATATATATATATATATATATATATATATATATATATATATATATATATATATATATATATATCTCTATATTGATGTATATTTTTTCAGTTTTTCTACCAACAAACCCTTAAAAAACGTCGTCTGGCAACCATCTGAGTTAGTTGGTACTGCCGCTTAGCCTAACGGCTACTCCCACCTGTCCGGTTGGTACCAGACAGTATAGTAGTTACTAGTTGGTACTGGTACTGCTCCCTTTATCAAGGTAGTTGGTACTACCCCAAGTTTGTAGCCAAGCTTGCCCCCTTTTATGTATCGTTTTTTATTCCCATTTATGTAAATATTGAACCTATGCACGCTTACTCCGAAGTTGTATTACGCTACCATATTTTGTATTAAATTTATTTATTATTAAAGTTGTCTCTTTTATCCGCCCACCGATACACTCTCTTTCATCTTTTTTCTTAAAATATATATATATATATATATATATATATATATATATATATATATATATATATATATATATATATATATATATATATATATATATAAATCTATATATATATATATATATATATATATATTGGTAATTATAGATATAAAGCAATATTGCAAAATAGGTATATATAAAAATAATATTATAAAAAAGAATAATGGCAATAATAATAATATAATAATAATAATAATAATAATAATAATAATAATAATAATAAATAATAATAATGATAATAATAATAATAATAATAATAATAATAATAATAATAATAATAATAATAAATAATAATAATATTGTCCTGTGACAATAGTGCAGATGTTGTGCAGGCAAAAAGGACGTCTACTCCTGCAAGTTGTTGACAATGGAGTCCAAGAGGCTTGAGAGGCTGGATGCTAGTGGCCTACTGCTTCTGGTAGGCTCTTTTATACACTCCTTATGGTCACCAATGAAGTCACCAATGATGTCTCTTGGGAGACTTCTTGCTTTGAATAGTACAATAGAGGATATAGCAAAAGGTTTTGTAAACGAAGATGAGACTATCCACAATGTAATTGGAAAGCTGAAAAGTATACATGAAACCCCAGAGTCCACATTAATTAGTACAAAATAAATGGCTAAAACGGGCCAAACAGTCATTAAATATGTAAATTATACAATAATAAATAGAGCGCATCAAAAAACTTGCTTCTATAAGATGGCGTCTGCACGGAGTAACAAACGACGCTTCCATTGTTGACAACATGTTAACACGGTGAAGATTAAATAGTGAGCGTAAATGCAACCGTGAGTTTTGTACTTGCGCGCTAACACAGGTCTCAATTTTAAGCACTACAGTGTTTAAATGTAATGAATTTAACGGATGGTAATAAGTTTCTACTATAACTACTACCACTACTACTACTACTACTACAGCTATTACTACTACTACTACTACTACTACTACTACTACTACTACTACTACTACTACTACTACTACTACTACTACTACTACTACTACTACTACTACGAGAAGAGAGAGAGAGAGAGAGAGAGAGAGAGAGAGAGAGAGAGAGAGAGAGAGAGAGAGAGAGAGAGAGAGAGAGAGAGAGAGAGAGAGAGAGAGAGAGCTACTACACACCAGCCCCTCTCTCTTTATATATATATATATATATATATATATATATATATATATATATATATATAATATATATATATATATATATATATATATATATATATATATATATATATATATATATATATATATATATATATATATATGCAGAGATCATTACCCAAATAGCTTTAAATGAGCTTGTACCGAGCCCAATGTTAAAATCTAACTCTAGCTGGCGTTATGACCGAGAGGAGTGGGCTCCTTTTTATCAGGTCACAGCTATCCCACTTTCTCCCTTCAGTAAGCGGTTTCCATTATTGATGATGCCTTTCACTTCCTCCAGCAAGTTGTCATCACAGCAGCGGAAGCTTGCATTCCGCAATCTTCCGCAAGTAGGAGGTCGGCAACGCCTTGGTGGTCCCAAGAGTGCGCACAAGCTAACTGAGAAAAAAAAGAAACTCTACAGGCAATACAAAAGGACCCGTACCACCCAAAACATGATTATTTTTAAAGCAGCTGAGGCGAGATCTCGGTGAATTAATCGCCAAACACGTAAACAATATTTTCGAACTTATATTTCGACTGTCAACTCCACAACTCTTTTCTTTAGTATGGAACGTTGCACAGAAAATATCTCGTCACTCCAGCAACTCCTCACTCACAGTCCTCCGTTATGGGCCTGATATAACCCACTTAATGCTGTTGCAGATGCATTAGGGTATAGTTTTGCTAGCCGCTCGAGCTCTTTCCTCTATCCTGAAGCCTTTCAAAAATTGAAAACTAACACTGCACTGTCAAACTTTTCAACAGCGAAAGGGGAAGATCATATCTATAATCATCTTTTTCCACTTGGACAATCAAAGACCAATTTCGCTGACCTGTCATACTTGTAAATTAATGGAGAAAATGGTTTCAGGCCGCCTTCTCCCTATTCTGGAGAGTCGCTAGGCTTTTTCAAACTTCCGGTTTGGTTTTCGCAAAAATCGTTCGACCGCGGATCCCTTGCTAAAACTGGACCATGACGTCCGGAAAGCCTTCTCAACTGGTGGGATGGTTCTTGGTGCTTTTTTTGACTTTTAAAAAGCTTATGACACAACATGCGGAATTGGAGTTCTCCTTAAATTCCACTCGCTCTGTTTCCGTGGACAACTCTCTCTTTTCATTAAATGCCTTCTGTCAAACAGATCCATCCATGTTCGGTGCTCTTCTACTCTGTCACGCCACTTTACTCTTTACTTCCGCAGGGTAGTGTTATGCGTTTATTACTATTTGCTCTCGGATTTGATGACATCATTACTTTTATCCAAGTGACTGTCAATTTTTCTCTCTATATTGATAATCTTGCTCTATATAAATATATATATATATATATATATATATATATATATATATATATATATATATCAATAAATATATATATATATATTATATATATATATATAGTTATATATATATATATATATATATATATATATATATATATATATATATATATATATTATATATATATATATATATATATATATATATATATATATATATATATATATATATATAGTATAAAAATAAATAAATATATATTATATATATATATATATATATATATATATATATATATATATATATATATAAAGATATATATATATATTTATAAGGTCTTAAAATAATATCAATAAATTATTAAGAATATATTCAAAAGAGGTTTCACATGGTTTTGCAGATGCTTAGAATGAGCTGATTCTTGTTTTATTTACTTAAATCTAAAATGCCTCTCATTTTAACATTATTACATAAATTTACAAAATTTCATTAAATTTTATTTAGTCTTCAAATAACAACGTCCGAAGAGGATCCAGATAAAATAAGGATCGAAAGCTCACGTTCACAAACATCTTATGAAGACCATGTAAATACTTTTGAATATATTCTTGCAGTTTTATTGATATTAATATTTAATATCGTTAATTATAATACCTACCAAACTCGGCGAAAAATTGCTTTGATTATACACTATATATATATATATATATATATATATATATATATATATATATTAATATAATATATATAGAAAGATGGAGAAAAAAATATATATATATTATATATATATATATATATTATTATATATATAATATAAAAAGTATATATATATATATATATATATTATATATATATATAAAAATTATTTTTTATAATAAATTATATATATATATATATATATATATATATATATATATATATATATATATATTATATATATATATATATTATATATATATATATATACATATATATACATATATATATATATATATATATATATATATATATATATATATATATATATATATATATATATATATATATATATATATATATATATATATATATATATATATATATATTTATATATTTTATTGTGTATATATATATATAAAGTATTATATATATTATGCTATATATATATATATATATATATATATATATATATATATATATATATATATATATATATATATATATATATATATAGCCGGTGCCAGGCTGTTTTTTCTCGAACGATAACTTCAACTAGCTGTTGAGAATATTTTACAATGGGGTAACTCCCATGACTTTCATTTCTCACCCACCAAAACTTTAGGAGTACTTTTTATGAAAAAAGGGAATCGAAAAACCTGTCATCTTCCTCTCGCCAACCTAACTTTATATGGTTCGCCTATTCCTGTAACTTCACAAGTCAAATTTCTAGGACTCATTCTAGATGACCACTTAGAATAGGCACCACATATTAAACTCCTGAAAACAATTTGTCATCGCGTGCTTAACGTATTACGTCATCTCGCCTCAAAATCTTGTCGCATATTCCTTTTGCGTCTCTGTATCACCCCAATCTGATCGGAGCTGGACTATGGCTGTATAGTATGTGGCCAGGCCTCCCCAACTCTACTACATCTGTTAGATCCCATCCAAAATGAGGCAATCCGTATCTCCAGTGGTGAGCCTTGAATTTCGATCCAATGTGATGTCACTCTCTCTTCGAAAGGAATACATCATATGCACAAGTTATCGTCATTTCCAAACCCCAATACCGTCTGCTCTGACACTGATTTTCGATAGATACCTCAAAATCCTATGACGAAGGGAATACACCTTGGCTATTCCCTGCTCCCACCATTTGCCTGGTCCTGACCTCTCTCTCCAAATCTAGCCACCCTGATGCCTTCTTAAATGCATTATTCCTGTCTCATTCCGCAGTTCACTGTGGATTTACTCCAGTGTTTACTGACGACTCTTAAACAAGGGATAGTGTGGGTGCGTCTGCTGTCTTTCCTGACCGCAGCCTCCCCATACGCTCCCCCTCATGTTCATTTTTACTGTAGAACTAATGGCTATAGTGATTGCCCTTTCTCGAATTCTAACCTTTAACCAAGACCACTCTTATGTCATTTATTCAGATTCGCTCAGCGCACTCCATCAGCTTAAAACCTCTTATTTTACAAACACAATGGTATCAGCTGTACAACACTTTCTTTGGCTATTCCTCTCCCGTAAGAAACAATTCATACTATACTATGTTGGACCCCCTCTCATTATGGGATAACTGGCAATGAAA
>JABUQX010018729.1:12500-15000 GCA_015478945.1 Trachelipus rathkii
AATAATAATTAATAATAATAATAATAATAATAATAATAATAATAATAATAATAATAATAATAATAATAATAATAATAATAATAATAATAAATATGTTAACAATTTTAGGTCATTAAAATTGGCGGTAAAATTTTTTGATGATTTTATATTAGCAATACAAAAATAAATTATTATTATATTAATTAAATATATAATGAATAATAAGTAATATAATAAATAATAATAATAATAATAAATAATAATAAAAATAATCGTCATAAGCTTAAATCATAAAGTTTAATGCAGCTACAAAATAAAAGTTTGGTTTTTGTTTAGGTATTTTCGTGCTATGAGTGAACAAAAGTACAATATAAAAGTCTCATCGGAAACATCAACAACCAAATTATCGGAGCAAAACTACCTTCCAATCGGCAGGTACTTAGCGTCTTATTCTCCAATTTACGTGTAAGTAAATTAAACCTCAAAGAAAGTGCAACCCTAGTCGCAAAAGAAGTTCTCATTTTTTGGGGGAGAAAGCTCGCATTCCCATAAAATGTATATATCACTGCGTTGGTAAAGTTATTATATCACTCTATGAAGAATGGACAGGTTTACAAGAGGTTAAAAAGAGTATCTGAAAAGGAAACCAAAAACCGTGCAACATTTGAGGACATATTGGATAATTTATTTAATGTTGCTCCTGAAAATGTGTTGGATATCCTTAAGAATAAAGAGGTTATTCAATTTTTTACTATTGCAACGTAAGGACGACGAAGAGAATAAAAGGAAACGAATAGAACAGGAGGCGGAGAGACGTAAGAGGACCTTCGAAGAAATGGAACGAAACGTCACTGTACAGCTATCACTAATATCAAGCAGCAATAGTGGGGGTGGGAAATCGGAACCAGACACAAGAAATACACAAAGAGAAAGTGAACCAAGTACTTCAATGAGAAGAAGTATACTATATTTTTTCACGCCCCGTCTTTCCGAAGCATAAGACAGATGTAAAAATAGCAGTCGGAACGCGGTCCACTTGTTAATGGCCGCAGCAGAAGCTTTCAAGTATGATACTACAAGCTTAATAATTATTAATCGCACTTCATTTCAACATCGGCAGAAGGAATTCGGGAAGCAGAGGCAAGCGAAAATTAAAGGCCAATTTCATCTAGCGGGGTGCAATGCTTTAGTCTTACACTGGGATAGCAAGCTTCCGGCTTTATGTGGTGCGGAGAAAATTGATCGACTACCAATAATAGTTACGTTTCAGGAAAGAGAACAATTATAAGGTATACCTGAAATTCCTGCAGCTACAGCCTTTTTTTCGAGCAGGGCAAAATTGGGGCATAGAAGAAAAGATACAAGCATTGTGCTTCGGTACAACAGCAAGCAACATCGGAAGAATAAATGGTGCCTGTACAAACATTGAAAAAAATGTTTGAACGTGATTTACTCTAACCTTAGTGTAGACATCACATCTTCGAGATAGTCTTAAAAAGTATTTTTGATACAATAATTTAAGCAACATCTGGACCAGATGTAAATATATTTAAAAGATTTAAAGAAAGTTGGTAGACAGTACAAAGTACCGTAGTGGGGTAGACGTTATCACCGAGGATGTCTGTGGTAATATGAAGTAATTTCTTGAAGATCAGTTACGCCTGAAATAGCACCGAGATGATTATCGGGAAATATTAGAATTATTCGTGATCTTCTTTGGCAGTAGCTCCCGACGCGGAGTCTCCTTTCGCATTCCTGGCAGTGTGAGCCACGCTTGGTGGATGGCTAAGGCTATTTACGCCTTTAAAATATATTTATTTCAGGATCAATTCAACATGACCACACGCGAAAAAGATTCAATTAGAAGAATAAGTGTCTTTCTTATCAGACTTTATTTACGATCTTGGATTTTGGCACCATTGGCCGTTAAAGCTCCGTATCTCGATTTCAATTTTCTGCTGAGCATAATCGAGTATAAATAATTTGATGCAGATATTAGAAATGCTGCCGTGAAGAAATTCACAAACCATTTATGGTACCTGACACAGGAAACTGTGGCATTCGCAATTTTTGACTGATTGATGAGTTCCACGTAAACATTTAAGAAACATGACGCTACTAAATAAAGACAATAGACGAAAACGGCTTTATGGCACACCGAATTAAAGATACATTGTTCAAAAATAAGACCTCCCATGCTTTCAAGGCAAAAGATTAAATTATTCATACTTATTCCTGAGCAATGGTTTCAGATTTAAAATTCATACAATTTTTTTCGGAAACAGCCTGTCTACTTAGAAAGAGAGAGTTTATAACTTACCCAACGTGGGGATGGACTAATTGAAATGCAGTTATAGTGGTTAACTATGTTGGTCAGAGAGGAGTGAAGCTATCAAATATTCAGAACATTTTGCGGTACAGGACGAAACAGAACATCACAGTTCAGCATGTTTTTGTGAATAACAGAAAACAGTATCAAAATCAACTAAAACTACTGCTACTGAAGTGAAATCCCAATATC
>JABUQX010018729.1:17500-30000 GCA_015478945.1 Trachelipus rathkii
TATTGAACAGCAATATTTATGAAACGTATTTCTATTATAAAATATATTTTCACAGAGTTAAATAGTCTTTTAGACATCCACGAAAATCACTTGGAATAAACAAATCACAGTATAGGTAATCAATAGAAAATTATTACGCTTCTTGCGTAAGACGAAATATTATCAAATAATTATTAATAGCATAAAAATCTCACTTGCTAGAGAAATCAGAATATATGATAAAGAATCTTCACAACACAGAAAATACGAATGTTAAATAATAAATTGATTTCACTTCACACATCAAAATATAAACAGTTTCTGGAACGTAGCCTTTCCACGGCTAGTTACAAAGAATAGACTCTCAACTCCTCGGCCAGCGATCAACGCGCCTGACACCTTCAACCAGCTCTCTAAGACTCACTCTCAAGACTGACTCACTATCTGCATTGTCGTCTGCGCATTTATACATTTCTCGTTGCAGACTCTACCTAAATGTAAACAACGAATACTACTCTTTATTCTATTTGTTTTTAAGAAGTCTATCGGAGCGAATGTATTTATAACAGAAGAAATACATTTGGCCCGTATAGAATACCTCCCTTCCTAGATAATGAACATTTTTAAAAACTACTACTCGTTTGAATACAAATGAGTTACGTAAAAACAAAAGGAATAAATACTATTATAGACATTTTATTTACATAAATATACGATTATTATCATCAAAAATATTTTCTCAATCTCTTCCAGACTCACCGAAATCTTTTCCATTTTTAGGTTTATGTACAGGGTGGTCAAGGGTTCTTATGATAAAATAGATAAAAAAAATAATATATACATACTACAAACACTTATTTACATTCCATCCAACCATGTACTTAAATGTAACCAAGTTAGAACAGAATATAGGAATAAGAACACAATACCCTTGAACAGGAAAAACACTACTCTGAAAAAGACAAATTATTTCGGTCATGAGAACAAGAAGGAAGATTGAACGAATCATCATTACGAGGTGTACTATGCATCGGCAATAGTTTTCTACTCGAACGAAGAATTTTAGGACTCTGGTCCCTCGGACCTCGAAAATGCTGATGTGGACGGTAACTACCATCGGAATTATCGAAATGATCAGAGTCTGATCTTGATCTACTCGAACTTACATTATTTGAACTTTCATTTGAATCACGAAAACCGGAAAACGGAGATTTTAGAGTACTTTCAGAATTAAAAGTTTGATCAATTGGACTATTTTGTATTACAGGATTCGAAAGATTTGGAATGGAATTCCTTTTTATAGGATCTCTAAATGACGAATTTGAATAATTTGAATCATTATTCGAGGAACTGCGATTTGAGAACTTTATGCAAATTTTCGTGATGTACTGATGGGGAAAATGACATGTTTTCAACTTCATCTTCCTGACTCATCACACGAATCTATCTGTTCGTTAACAACATTTCTAGCCTTATTAAAATGAACCTTTTTGAAATACTTATTATTAGGAGAAGAAGATTTATGATTTACAGGAGGATTATCATTTATAATGGGCTCTGCCACAACTTTAAAATTATCACTATGTACAGCGATTTCGCGACCAGATTGGAGACATTGCAATATAAATCTATTGCGCCTTAAAATTCCTATAACTCTATAGGGACCTTGCCATCTCTTCGCGAGTTTCTTCGGCAGACCAATAGGTTTAACAGCTAAAATATAAACTCTACAACCAATCTCTATGTTTCGTTCTAAAGCTTTATTACGTTGTCTATTGACAAATTTTTGGGTTTCATTTTCCAAATTCTCTTTGGAAATTTCTCGAATAAGATTAGTTCGAACAGTAAGATCTCTAAGATCTTCATGAGTAGGACAATATTCTTTGTCAGAATGAGAGAATGGAGTGATATAGTTGTCTATATCGTACGGCAAACGTTTGCAGTAGCCGTGCAAAACGTAGTTCGGCGTTTCGCCTATCGTTTCATTAAAAGAAGAATTTATACAAAGTTGAACAAAAGGAAGAAAAGATACCCAATCATCACCTATCGTATTTACATAGTGACGCAGATAGTTCTCTATCTGTAAGTTGGTTCTTTCAACGTTGCTATTTGCAGAGGGGCTTCGAACGCTTATCTCTACTTTATTAATTTTCCATAATTTACATAGTTGTTTGAAGAAAGAAGAGACATATTCCATAGCATTGTCACTGATTAAAACAGAAGGGGTACT
Organism: Trachelipus rathkii; assembly: GCA_015478945.1. NCBI lineage: Eukaryota > Metazoa > Arthropoda > Malacostraca > Isopoda > Trachelipodidae > Trachelipus > Trachelipus rathkii. Next base: position 19,710 of record JABUQX010018729.1, read on the forward strand.
ATGCCTTACGATGATTCTGTGTAACAAAGCGTTTGCGATATGCACGCCGCTACGTGAGGGAATTGGACAGAGTTCGACATACCTTGTCAAGGAGTCCTTGAAAACCAAAATATACTTTGCAAAAATATACTTTCACAGACTGACTCACTATGCATTGTCGTCTGCGCATTTATACATTTCTCGTTGCAGACTCTACCTAAATGTAAACAACGAATACTACTCTTTAGTCTATTTGTTTTTAAGAAGTCTATCGGAGCGAATGTATTTATAACAGTATAACAGAAGAAATACATTTGGCCCGTATTACATATATATATATATATATATAATATATATTTATATATTATATATATAGTATATATATATATATATATATATATTAGTATATATATATAATTTTTAATTCAAACTTCAAAGCAGTAACATCCGTATCCACATCTTTTAAGGATCCGACATCCTCATCCTCCTAAGATCCGCATCCGGCCAACAGTCAAATTTTGAATCCGGTCCATCACTAATTATAATCTATATATATATTAATATAGTAATAATATATAATATATATATATATATAACGTGCCCATTAATTACCTATATATATAATATATATATAATATATATATTATATATATTATTTTATATATAATATATTATTATATTATATATTTATATATATATATATATTAATTATATATATAATGTATATATATAAATATATATTATATATATTAATATTATAATAGCAGGGGCGGCTCGGATCGTTACAATTTATAGGTGGTTGCATCTGACATTTCACACACACAATTATATATTATATATATTAGTATATATATATATATATATTATATATAATATTATATATATATTATATTATATATATATATATATATAATATATAATATTATATATTATATATTATATATATATAGTATATATATATTATATACTATATTATTATTTCAGGGCGGCTCGTCGTTACATTTATAGGTGGGGCAATCTGACATTTCGACACACCACAATTATATATAATATATATATATATATTTATATATATATATATATATATATTATATATATATATATATATTATACTTTATATATATATTATATATATATATATTATATATATAACCGTGTTATGTTTTACGACTCGTCAGTTTTGAGTTTTTTTTTTTTTTCTTTTTGTTTCTTATATATTCTCGTATATGATTCCTAACAGTCAATTTATAAGAGGTGACGGACATGGAATTAAAAAATATATAGGACCGGTTACGTTTTAACACTCCATCAGTTTAACAATTTTTTTTTTTTTTTAAACTAAAGAAATACCCAAGGGTAACCGCAAAGATGGCAGAGTCGGGGTCCCTCGGCCTTCCGGGGGAACGACAGGTAGGACTATTTCCCCCCTCCGGGGGTATTTTGGTATTTGGATGTCGCGGGGGTTCCTTCGCCTCCCCTACGGGGGTATGGAAAACGTCCCCCCCTCTGTCCCCGTCGGCTCGAGCTCCCCTAATTTTTTTTTTCTTTACAATTTTTTTTTTTTTGATTTTCGGCTGATTCCAAATATGTAATTGTTGGTTTTTCTGTTATGTTCGGACTTTGAGAGGGAAGGTATCTATAGTAATTCTATTTTTTTTACATTTTTGTAATAAGCTTTACACGCTGATTTCCAAATATGTATTGGTCATTTTTCTTGTAAGTGTCCGTTACTTTCGAGATATTCATTTTTTTAAACTATTTATTTTTATATAATTTGTTTTAAAATAATTATTTAGAATATTTCGAACTTTGAATCATGTCCTCACCACTGAAGTCATTGTTAGTAACCACTATACTGCAAATATGTTAAAAAATAAAAAATATAAAGTAAATAACTGACTGAGTCTTAAACATAACAGCCCACTTATATATATTTTATATATATATATATATATTATATATATTATATATATATATATAAATTATATATATTAATAATATATATATATTATTTATATCTATATATATATAATATATATATTATATAGGCTATATTGATCATGGCGGATCTTTATGCCGGCCTCCACCTCCATATAATTAATATACACTCGACTGTATGAAATTCGGAACACATTTCATTAAAATTGAAGTGGAAAATGCCTTAAAAGTCAAATTTGAAACTTTGTTATCTAAATGCAGCTTCACACCTCTAAAAGATATTTAAAAAAAAAAAGAAGTTCAAATCTTTGCTAGAAACTATTTAAACTCATAGGCTAACCTTTGCTTATGTATAGTTAAAATCTATTTTAACTAACTAAACTCTAAGATAACCTTTACTTAACTTATATATAATGTAATTTATTTGTATATTTATTTATTTATTTCATTGTTTAAAAAAAAAAAAAATGAAATAAAACCAAATAGCCAAGAGAGCTATTTCAATACTTTATTCGATTAAGTAGATTTTAAAAAAAAAATTGGCTTCAACTTACCTGGAGGCGGATAACGACAATGAAGCCATATATATATATATATAATTATATAATATATATATTATATATAATATATATATATATATATATATAATTATATATATATATATGATTTATATAGAGAGAGAGAGAGGGAGAGAAGGAGAGATAAATAGCATTTAGATAGACGAGAGAGTTGAGAGACGAGAGAGAGAGAGAGAGAGAGGAAGAGGAGAGATACGACGAGAGAGAGAAGAGATGAGAGAGGAGAGGAGAGCAGACAGAGAGAGAGAAGAGAATTATAATAGCTAATAAAGGCAAGAGATCTGACAACCGCAACAAAAATAATATTATACTTCGCTCGCTGAGAAGTAAATTATGGAACATAGAGAGTCAAATTTTCCGAATTGCTTCGTATTCACAAATTTGAATTTCAGTCTTTGGAAACAAAGCGGTTGTTCTTGATATGCAACCGCAAGTTGTAGGTATAAAGCGTCCACGTGGTCATATTTTCACACACATTTTCCTCCTCAAAAATGTATAGGGCATGTGTTGTAAAGTGTCTGCAACAATCATGTTTGGTTTGACATTTGGACTAACTAAAGTTTGATGACGTTTTTTATTCATTAAATAATAAATCATTGGAGTGTTATTATAATAAGATTCAATTTAATTTCTTTAATATTTAATCCTACTAAAAAAAGAATAAAAAATAATAAATAGTTGCACACACTAACTGCAAGTTGTATAAAATGGTGGTTGCGCAAACCTGCAACTCAGGCCACGAGCCGCTGATATATATAATATTACCTAATATTATAGTATAATATATATAGGTATATATATATATATATATTATATATATTTATATATATATATAAATATATATATATAATATAAAGTTAAGCGTAGATAAGAGTAAGGTTATGGTTGTGAGGTTGAGGATAGCCTCATTGTGAATTATGTTAGATGGGGGAGCAAGCTGGGAACAAGTGTCTGGAATTATAAATATTTGGAGGTATGTGTTGGATGCAGAAGGGAACAGATGTGCAGAGTGGTAGGTAGGAAAGTTGTGAATGGTAGGAAGGATGACTGCTTTGCAATTCAATCGTTGGTGAATGTAAAGGACCTAAGTCTTGAGTGCGCTAGGGTATTGCATGAGGGTATGTTGTTACCTGTGTTTTCTATAGTAAGCTAGACTATGGTCTGACATAAGAGTATAGATCTAAAGTTCAATTGTTCAGATATGGACAATCTTACGGGGGTGTTAGGTGTGAGAAGAATTGATTAAAATGAGGAATGACATATTAGAGTTGGTTGGTGTGAGAAAAGGGGTAAGTGAGAATAAATGAAAGTATATTGAGATGGTTTGATCACTTGGAAAGTATGGATGATAGTCGGTTGAATAAGCGGATGTATAGTGGTGAGTGATGTTGGGAACGACCGGCTGGGTGACAGAAGAAAAAGTGGATTTTTGGGTCAGTAAAGGAATGTTTGAAGGAGAGAAATGTGAGTTTGGCAGAGGTCAGAAGAAAGGTGCTATGATCAGGAAAAATGGCGGGGTGTTGTTAGGGGTATGGTTGTGGCCCACCTCGGGCCAGGGGATGACCCTACACTTGACGACTTACCATAGTGTGGATCCGTCGCGGTCTATGAAGCTATAGGGTGGATTTTCTGATTGCGACGAGTTCTTACTAATTAATGGTTCAGAGAGGGGCGTAAGGCTGGGCTTTCTTTTCGACATTTGTCATGTTCTCTACTGCTTTTCTTTTCCGGCTTGTAGCGCACCTTACTCCAAATGTTGGGAAATGGTAATGAAGGAAGAAAGTAAGATACATATATATATTATATGAATTCCTTTTATCTATATATTATTATATTATATATTTATATAATATATATTATATATATATATATATATATATATTATATATACTATATATATAAACTATATAACATATCTACATTTATTGTATATTTATATTTTCTTTTTATTATATATAATATATATATATATTGATTATATTATATATATATATATATATATATAATATATATATAGAGATATATATATATTATATTATATTATATACTATAGATATATTATATATATATAATTATATATTTAAAATTCAGGGTTGGCATTAAAAAACCCACCCAAAAAAAAAAAAAAAAAAAAGGCCCACCTCATAAAACCCAAAAAAGCCCAGCTGCAAGTGTTTTTTTTTTTTGGTGTTTTTTTTTTAAATTTTAGCTATTATTTTCAACAATTTGAGAGATATTTTTAAACAAATTACAAATATGCAATAATAACTATATTATTAGTGAGCCTAGTTGCATTATATTCAAGATTTTCACTGATATACCTATTAAATATTTGAAATAAATGAATGAAAAAAAAATATTTTAAAATTTAATACAAAAGTAAAAATGAATGTATCTTTTAAATTTTATTCATTAGAAGATAATAAATAGATTCCATTATTAAATTCCATTATCGAATATTTATTAGAACATTAGAAATAAAAAGACAGTAAGAAGCCACATGGGCCTATCGAAACTGTCCCAGTCAAGCCAATAGAAACAATCACCAAACAACATGTTCATGCAAATCCACAAAGCACCTTAGGGCTTGTCAATAACTTACATAGTTACACAAAAGTCTTAAAACATATCATGCAAATCCACAAGCCCACACCTAGAGCTGGTTAAATACATTACATAGCATACACAAGTTTACCACTAAAAGAACAAAACTATAAGCTAAAGTTACAGTGCTAACACACCTACAAGCTTAATACTTTTATTGTTAACATAGTTAACCTTACTAACTACTATAGCTAAAACCCGACAATTTGGCTTAATCAAAATATACTATTTGATACCCAAGCCATCCATACACCTATCTAATCCTTTCTTAAAAGTTGCAATCAAGTCACACTCAACAACCTCCCTGTGGCAAACCATTCCAAAACTTTACAATCCATTACTGAATGATGCGTTCTTATATCAAGATGGCATATTTTCTTCTTGATTTTATTACTATATCTCCTGGTCTCCCGTCCGTGTTCTACTATAAAGAATTTATTGGTCTCCATATTATCAATAGATGTAAATGTTTTGTAGACTTGTATCATGGCCCCTCGGAGAATCGCCTTATCTACAGAACATTCCTAACTCCTTCAGCCTCTCCTCATAGCTCTTTACCTCAAACCAGAAATCATCTTGTTTTGCTCACGTTTTGCCTCTCTCCAGCATATCTAGTCTCTTCTTTCAATAAGGGCCCAAACTTGTGCACAATACTCTAATACTGGGCTAACATAGCTATACATTTTACTTATAACTTCTTGTGCTTTGTAACAACATTGCGATGATTATTATGCCCACATCTTGTTAGCTTTATTTCCGTTGCTTACAAACACTGATGAGCTACTTTCAATTTACTGCTTATAATCACACCTAAATCTTTTTTCTTGGTCCACAGACTCAAGAGCCCCAATTTCATATCGTAGTTAAAAACTTTTATTTGAGTAAGCCTAGGTGAAGAACCTTACAGTTTTTTTACTATTAATTTATTTGCCATTGTCTTCTTGCCCACCCAGAAGATTTATGAAATCATTTGGACATCTTTAATTACATTCTCACTATTCGTAATTGAGATAGGCCACTTTTGGTATCCATCTGCAAACTTCAGAACCTTGCATTTTAAGTCCCTGGTCTAAATCTTTATATATATGAGGAAACAATAGTAGGCCCCACTGCACTGAACCCTGGGTGCGACAGCATCTTCATATTTCCCAGGGATGACTTATTTGCCATAGTTTGTTGCACACTGTTTTCTATATATATTATATAGTATATATTATATATTATATTTAAAGTATATAATATATATATATATATATATTTAATATATATATATATATATATAATATATTATACTTAATAAACTATATATATATATACTATACTTATATTATATATATATATATATTTATTGTACTATCTAATATTGGGATCTTGTCTTGTTTCGTAATTCACTACTGTCTATTGAATGGTTGGTTAGTACAAAACTACAACTTAGGGATGATTTTATAATTGTTGAAGAATTTTCATATATATTGAGATACGAGCTACCATTTCTGATGATTTATTCCTTTTTTCTTTGAAGATTGTGTAAAGTGGTGAATCGCAATTTTTACTAAACGGTAGAAGGGTTCTATAAATCTTGTTTCGTGGAGAATTGGTCAGTTACTAGTTAATTTTTAATTTGGCCTATTTTTTATTATTTTAGATCATGTTGCTTATCGATCTTGCTCCAATCCACCATCTTGATTTGTAAAGGGAACAACAAGTTTATAAACTACATAAAACCTTGCGATAGCCAGAGGGTAAGTGCTATGTCTCACGTCATATTTAATTATTCTTACATTATTTTTCTTTTACATACTTGAACTAAATATATGTCTTAAAATAATAATAATACAAGAGTATTTTAGGTTACTGATTATGTGTGACTTCCCAATAGGTACGCGGCCAGGGAGATGATTATTCAAGTTTATTTAAATTCAACCTTCATAGGGTTGAAAAGTGGGAGAGAAAGACTCCAAAGTGAAAAGTGCTCCTAAATATAATATACCACCTCAAGCCGGTACAAACAGAAAAATGAAGGTGAAAACAATTGCATAATTTAGAGAAAAAAAAACTTTTAAATATAATTGTGTACCAATAAACTAAATTTATATGTAAAGCCGTTGAATATTCTGTTCCATGAACTTATGAAATTAGAGTGTTTATTCAACTGTTTGTTATATGCATATTTAAATATTTTGGTGCTCAATAACAATAAATTGTGTATGGTCCATTAGAGAACCTATTATAGATAAAATTGTGTCATGGATTTCTTTTTGTCGTGAATGAGGAAAAACAAATTGTTTGGAGCCTGCTACGAGTTAATGAACTATTAGAATAAGTAAGAATTAAAGGTAAAAGGAGAACATTAATTTTGGGTTTATATATATATATAAATATATATATATTATATATTTATATATATATAATATATAATATATAAATATATATATATATTAATATATATAATATACTATATATATATATATTATATATATATTATATATATATATATAATATCATACTATATATGATATTATATATATATATACTTATATATATAATATATAATATATTATACATATATATATATATAGTATATATAGATATGTATATATATATATATATATATATATATAATATATATATATTATATATTCATATATTATTATATAATATATATATATATATAGTGATATATATTAATATATATATATATATTATTATATATATATTTATATATATATATAATATAATATAATATATATATTATATTTAAAATAAATGTTAATTGTTTTAGTTCACTCAAGTTCAAAAAACCAGTTTCGTAAAACCATCACATCAAATTACAGTTTTCCTTACCATTAACGATAACAATCATGCTACATCTTTTCCTAACATAACATCACAGCCACAGTTTTTTTTATAAAACCACAATTACAATAATGATGTCATTCATAAAAGAAGGATTAAAAATTTGTGTCGCTTAATGTTTTGGCATTTACATTCATCATAAAGCAATCTTGATTGTCATTCATAAAAGGATTAAATATCTGAGTCTGTACATGTTTTTTTTGTACTTTTTTTTTTTTTAAATTAAAAAAAATTAAACTGGTTATATTTTCAGCCGTATTATTTTAATTAATTTCTTAATAATTAAATAGAAAAGTGTGACCTATAGTTTGATGTCAATACTACAATTAGCGTGATCCGGATCAGACATTATTTGACGGTAATTCATCAACATTCTGTTCCTAATTGATTTATTCAAATTTTTACTTTCATTTTTTTTGTTTCTTAATTTTACAATTCTATTTATCGATTCTTTTTGAAGGTCAGGAATATTGCCGGAAGGTTCAGGAAACTTTAACTCTGGCGAGAAATCCGCACATCGCTTCGGGAACGCATTCCCCAGCGACATCAGGGGTCGAACCTCTTACCTGACGTCATAATGCTGAAAGATCCAGGGCCTCTAGGTATTCCATCCTACCTACTCTCTTTCATTGACTTTCCGGTTATATGTATATGTAAAGGTTCTATTAAGTTACTTTTGTCGGTCTCTGTTTTTTGTTTTTTTTTTATCATATTCTTTAGAAATTATTACTTTATTTACAATTAATATATTTTTTGTTAGACAATAAATATAATAAAATATTATTATATATAAATATATTATAATATTATATATATATTTCGTATATATAATATATTATATATATAATATATCATAATATTATATATAAATTAAAAATCTCTGAATACTTTAATCTTACAGTGTGCCATATATCATATTTTTTCAACAAAAGTTGACTATCAATCATCATTTACTAATATTTTTTTACAAAATCATCCAATCTATTACCGGTACTTTACCTACAACCAGACCTGGTGGATTGGTGAGGTAGCTCCGTTTGGGAGAGTTATTACTGGTGCAGGGTATGACCTTAGTTTTTAGTAAGCATACTAAACTCTGGTAGATACTTACTAGCGTTCCAGAAGCCTCACGATCTAATTGCATGACAACAAATAGTCAAAAAGATTAAATAATCTAAATTGAAATCTATATCTACTTAAATTACTTTAATAAGATAAGTCCTTCTAATGTAGCCATTGCTATCAACATACCATAGTAACATAGCACATGCCATTTACCTTACAAGTTTCACCATGGAAGGCAATGACATTCCATTTAGCTGTGGGGAACTTGAGGCTGATCTGTTACCAAATTATATGATTAATTTGTAAATCTTCATATCATCAATTTATTAATAATATATTTGTCAATAATGCTCAAATGAATTACAAAAAACCAAATTCAATTATTGATCATTTTAGTTTTTCCTCAAAAAAAATTTTAAAAAACGCCCCCCAAAACAACAAAAAGCCAATTTAAAATAAAAAAAAACGCTGGGCTGTTTTTTTTATTTCTGTCTAGACCAGAGTTCATTTTCAAATTCCTGATATAACTTATATAAATTTTATATATATATATATTATAATATAATAATATATAATTTATAATATATATATATTAATATATATATATATATAATATAGTATATAATATTCACTTCCTTAACGTGTTCAATCCCCTTCACTGGAGGGTAAACGGGGGGACATACAGGAAATCGAAACCATATAAGCACGGCTACCCCAAGCCTCCGTCGCCACAGCCTGTTCGCAAGCCGATTTTAATTTTGTCCCCACAAGAAAGATAAAACTCAGACTGCTAACGCGAAGGATTGAACCAGGGTTCCTCATCAGCCATGAGCAGGACTCAGGCGAGTCAACCTACCTACGCCACGAGGGCGTTATATTCTATAATATATATATATATATTATTATAATAATAATATATATAATATATATATATATATTATAATATAATAATGTATATATTATATATATATAATACTATATATACGAATATAATATATATATATATATATATACTACTATATATATATATAATATTATTATTGATATAAATATATATAATATAATATATATCCATATATATATATATATATGAATATAATATAATATCAAACAAAGAACAAATAATGGGAGAAGAACTAAAGAAAAACATGCGCTTAATCTGAGGATCGAACCAACCGCGATGTTGCGGACTGAGACACGATAATACATCGCAATCTCTACCACTGAGGCCATCACTCTAACCCACAAAAAAAAGTAGAGAATATCAAGAA
>JABUQX010018729.1:35000-48526 GCA_015478945.1 Trachelipus rathkii
AGAACCTGCGTGGATTGGGTATTCGATGGACTGTTCTACAAAATGTCTGGGCAAGAAGAGTTAACCAAGCAATTTTTGCAGGAGAAAAAGTAGTAAAAAGGCATTGTTTATTCAATTGTCTACACAAACATCTAGTAGTAAATGATCTTTAAGCACAATACCAGGAAATCCGCAATACTGTGGGAAACTATAAAGGACATTACTTACGTTTTTTCGCGAGCGGTCTGATGAGAAGAAGATTGTCTGAATAACACAAGTACATCAACATCAGAGTGTTTAAGGAGCACTTTTGTACGAATGATGCAAGCATTAGATCCTTTCCGTTGATGGAAGCTAATAAACCTGTAAAACCCTGTTTTTTTTGTGACATTCATTACTATCCTCCAAGCTCATGATTAGGGTTGGAAAAAAACCGTTTTTTTCAAAGTCATGTTTTTTCAGGAAAAAACATGTTTTTTCATGTTGTTCGTTTTTTTAAGTTTTTTTTCGTTTTTTTCATTAAAATGCATTTTTTAAAAATATAAAGAGGCTAATATGATTTTCACTTGAGTATTTATCATTTTTTCAAATATTAGACGGATACCTTGAAATGTAAGACAAATATTCCATTTTGATTTATAAAATTAGCAGAACTACCTTTCTCTTATATTTTATCAATTGTTTTCGTTACAATTTATAGTAGGTTGTAGCCTGCAAACTGCTGTTTGTAGGCTTCTACTTACTAATTTTACTATGTATTTTACATTTTGTATCATATAATCCTATTTATAATTTACTTTTAACTTAATTACTCATATATTATATATTATTATACATAATATAGAAGTCTGAATGACAAACTCAAAAGTGACTTAAGCGGGTGCAAATGAAATATATAAAAATATTGAATTAAATCTATACCAAGATTGTAAGAAGGAGGATGAGTGAATGACTTAAATTAAATATTTGGCTCTGAATATCATTTTGATTCACTAATACGTAGTCCACCACTCCCAGTCACTAATGAAGTACTGACTACTTGTGCTGTAGATACTGTCAGCTCATTATCATTGGCATCACTCAGCCGTGATCAGCCACAATTTAATTTTGATATGACTTGATAAGTCTTGATATCTCAGAGTCGTATGAAGCATTCGTGTGAGAATGACAGTGGTGAAGGAGAAGGGCCAGTAACAGGACTCTTAAGCTTCGATGCCTTAGCCATAATCATCTCTCTCAGTGGCAAATTTTCAGAATTTCTAGATTCTAATTATGAGGCAATCAAATACTAGTATTCTGCAACGTTTATAACGACAATCAAAAGATTTACATTTCATGCGAGGGCCTCTTGCTACCTTTATTTCACTCTTAAACAGAGTACAGACAGACTTTTCTGCACGTGACATTTCTAAATTCTGAATTAAATAATTATGATAAAAATGTTACTGAAAGCTGAAAGTAAGAAAACAAAAAGAAGAGTAAGAAAACATTAATGAAGCCACATAACAACCATATTCGATATCCGAAACCCAAAAATAATAATAATAACAACTAACAAATAGCATTTAACTAGTAAACTAGGAAATTAAGAAAGAACTCAGGGCTCTCACGCCTTGTAGGCATTTGGAACCAAAAAAAAACTGCCCAAACCACCCTAGACATATTTGCTAAAAGCTAAAATAAATAACCAACTTGTCCTCAACAATTGTAAAGTATGAAAAAAAACCCGAAAAAAACAAATAATTTCTACTGTTTTATTTCCAGGGCTGTGCTTTTTTTCAATGATAAAAAAAAACCGTTTTTTTCGGAAAAAAACGAGCTTTAAGTTTTTTTCCTTTCCCAACCCTAGTTATGATCTTGATCGCGAAGTACTCTGCGATGTTAAGCCAGTTAAGTGAAAGCTCTCCAAATTCCATAGAACCTGTTGATATGGCTAAATACTAGATCATGTCCAAAACCTCGCAGCACATATTCAAATATTGTGAAATGGGTTAGGAGCCATTCGGAAAAAAATGGAAAGAAAAAAATCACCCGATAGAAGTGTAAAAGAGCTATGATGAGAGATGCTGTGCTTGAGAGCAACTGGCGATAATGATTGAAGAATATACCGGAATATTTGGTAGGCAAGAACAGCACCGCAGCAACCAATCCACAGCAACAAGGATCCCAACCGGGTTCTGGAGTAGAGAACTACTTAATAATCCGTTGATGTCGAATTCATACCTCTTCTATTGGAAATTTACGGTATTCTACTGAAAAACCCTGCTTATGCATTTCACATATCTACACTCCTTTCCACCATGAATACTCATAACCCAAATCGCTGAGTTAAGGAAAGAACAGCTTACATATTATAGTTATTTCACAACTTAAAAAGTCGCAATTAGAAGAAGCAAGCTATAGAAACATTTAGTAAAAACTTTTGAAAACAGGGGACAACAAGAACACATAAGTACGTGAAAGAACTATAAAAAATCTTGTTATCTCCTCGATGACTTAAGGAGAACTGAACCTTTCTCTATCACGTTCGAGAAAAAAGGCTTTTGATGATACATACTCGCCCAGCACAGGCACCACCGAGTTACAGTTAGAACACTCTCTCAGTACTCTGTCCGAAGGAATCAAAGATCTTTAGAACTGAACGAAAGTTAACTATGAGGACGGACAGAGTTAGGGAACTGGCTATGATGAGTGTAGCAGAGGAAACTTGGTCTTTTGACAATGATGATATTTTATTCAACAGTAGATTGATAAATTTGCGTTTAACCAAAGAAAATTACTTTTTTAATAACCATCACTCTGTCTCATACATTGTGAATTTTCGCATCAAGCTATATTCATTGTATTTGATATTCTATTGTTTTAATAAAATAATTTTTTTTTTAAATATTGACATTTAATTTATCCATACAAATGTTTCTAGTTTTATATTTCTTTTATGTAGTATATATATATATATATATTATATTATATATATTATATAATATATATATATATATATATAAATAATATAATATATATATATATATTATAATATTATATTATATTATAGAGAGAGAGAGACGGAGAGAGAGAGAAATTTATCCATGTGCAAATATTTAACTATCTTTAGTTTACTATTGAAAAACGTCCTCAGTAGTAACAAGTACATATTGGTAGTAAAACTGACCTTGACCTTGACCGACCTTGACCTTTTTTCGAGCCACAAATTTTTACTGACCTTGACCTTTTAGGGCCTTGACCTTTTTTGATGCCCCCCCATTCGAAGAAGGGGCGTGCCAGACGGAGGCGAAGGCCTCCGTCGCTACGTATTTGGCCCCCTAGTTTGGCTTGGTAATTTTGGGCCTTGTAATATTTTGTTGGCCTTGTATTTTTTGAACTTAGACCTTTTTTACCCTAGGCCTGCATTTGGCAACCCCTATTTTTTGGCCTTGTATTTTTTTGGCCTTGTACCTTTAGGGACTTAGCCCTTTTTGATGTCTTGACCTTGTTTGACCTTGATATTTCGTTCTTGAACTTGACCTTTTTGATGTCTTGACCTTGTTCGGCCTTGATACGTTATCCAAGGGCTTGAAATTGACCAATTCTTAAAGGGCAGTTAGAGGGATTTGATGGGATTATCTTGAGCTCATAAAGGACTGCTGCCTTTGCCTTTGTAGGGATTCTGTGTAACATCTGGGTCATTCGTAGGTAATCTGACCTGTATCGGAGTCTAGTCCTAACTTATTTCCATCCCCCCTGTTACGCACACACACACACACTACACACACATACACACACAACAACACACCCACACACACACAACACTTACAACTTATACCACATATCATGATGACACTTCCTCAACCCATAGATACTTACACCTTACATTTACACTTATACACCATACAACACACTAACCACGCTATTTGGATCTCATGGGTCAAGTTTGCCAACCCTAACTTTTGCGCCAACCCTTTGGTCTTCCAGGCGGCCAATTTGAGAACCCAAATTTTTCGGTTCAACCGCTTTTGTATTCCAGGACAATTCTTGGCCTTGTAGACTTTTTTAGACCTTGTGCTTTATTTGGATGGCTCAACTTTGATGCTCAACTTTTTTATGACTCAGCATTTATTGATGACTCAACTTTGGTGACGTCATCTTTGGCGGTTCATCTTTTGATTGGTGCCTATATTGATTTGTTTACAATTTTGGTGGCTCAGATTTATCCTGATGGTTAACCTTTGATTGGTTTCCCGACATCACCTGTAAAGAATGCTCTGGAGTGTTCTGATTAGTGTTCTATGAGTATTAGATGAGTGCCAGGTGAGTGCCAAAGGAGTGCCAATGAGTGCCAATGAGTGCCAAGGTAGTGCCACATAGTGCCAACTGAGTGCCACATTTTGTTTTCAAGCCTTTTCTAGCCTCCCTGAGCCTAGAATGCCGCTAATATGGGTGTCTACCCCTAGGTTCTAAGGTATGAGGATTCGATTTTTGTTTATTACAAGTTGCTAGGGATGCTTACTAACTATGGAGTTGTATTTTTCAACACTTATGCACGACAGACTATAATATCTAAGAGTTACACATTGAGACCGAGTGAACGCCAAAATGTTTCCGAGTCCTGCTGTCGTCAGCTGCGCCCGCCGCCGGAAGGCCGCCGCGTTGCGCCCGCCAGGCGCCCTCTTTCGCGCGTGCGCGAACGCACCGCCCGCAGGGGCAATATTTCAGCGTAACCGCCGCCGCGTGCGCCCGCGAGGCGCGAATATTTCCTGCGCGAATCGAAAAGTGATGAGTGATGCGATGTGAACTATTCAAGGAGATTTCTTTTCAATATATACTAATTGAGTCGTTGATTGTTTACTAGCAGTGTGTACTTTAGCTGCCCTTAAAGCAGTAAATCAGTAGATCAATAGAGGTGATTACCTAGTCACAAAGTGGATGGTATAGCTTTTGTTTTTACTCCTTACAATGCTTTTACCTCTATGGTTTTATGCTTTAAGGTCTGATTTGTTTTTGCTTTAACTCATATAGTTTCATTTACATAATTCATTAGATTTGTTCATTTAGTTATAGTGAAAACCCAAAGGGGTCTAGTAGTGGGCTTTTGGTGTTTATCGCGTGTACTGCTTTTAACTCATGTTTACTGCTTAACTCACAAATTAGTTCGTGATATTTCTTGACCACTGCTTAAATACTACATATTATGTCAACGCCCTCCAATACCTCATAGCCCCTTAAAAGTCAGTCAACATCAGATCACACTACCTCAATCAACTCTAGAGGTGTATACCCTAGTCATGCCTAGGGACTTAGCCTGCGCATGCATCGCCTTTTGCTAGTTACTGTCTTTCTCAACCTCTCCCCCGTTTTAACTCCGTAACGTGTCTTTTCGACTGGCTTTAAATCTTCACCATGAATCTTCTGAACCTGCTTTACTCGTTCTATAACCTACTATTGCTTTACTGCTTTAACTCATATATTTTTAGTAACGATTAGTGTTTTCTTTGTACTATTGTATTTTATCCTCTCCTTGGTTTTCGTAACTACCCCTTCTTCCTTAGTTTGGAGTATTATCTTATGCTCTCAGTTCTCTTTTCACTTATCTATCTTAATTAGTATTTTGAATTGCATTGTAAATTGATTCCTAAAGCAAGTTGTGATTAATGCGGTAAGAAAAACACCACGCCCAGTGTCTTATATATCATAAACGTTCTTTAAACTTTATTCAATGAAATATCTTATGTGACGTAAACATTTACTATTTAAAAAGGCAGTTACAATACCCTGCTTTTAGCACAGCTTTATCAGTTACTTCTTCTTCATTCCAGTGTATATCCACTTAACGCGAGTCTCTCTGATGTGAGACCGTAGTGAACTGTAAATGCGGCACCGTCTCGCCTCCCCACCCGCGGGGCGTCGCCTCGCCAACAGATCTCCGTAGCCGACATCCCCCTCCAGCCCATGCACGCCGTACACGATCTGTTCTTCCGCCCGTCTCAGCTTCGCGCGCCGCGATTCACGTGTGACTCGCTCCGTACCACAGATCTCCTGCTTTCTACAGCCTCCTTCCATCTTATACAAGGGACCAATGGTAGATTTGTTGAGCAAAACCCGCTCACCTCGTAAATCAGATCAATATGTCGGTGTTACGATCAATGGGTTTCACGAGCGGAAAAAGTTTACACGTAGTGATAATAAATGTTATTCTAATTTTCCGCCATCGAATGGGCACACCTCCTATTCCTCACTCGATTATTAGCATCGGCTTGGACAAGCTGTGATACATCCGGTCACACAAAAATTGATCTGTATCTCAATGAGGTACGACGTTTAATCGCACAAACTTGCAATTTGAGAATATAGCAGACAGCGCTCACAGTTTAATTCTCACCATTAAATACTGTTATGTTTTGTCAGAACACCAGGTATTTATTCATCAACAGGCAAGCAAATCAACCTGCGACTTCAGTGTATTCTCTTGACGAACCACATCAGTAGTATTACCTGTATCGCTTGTTGTGCGACCAGAGACTTACTGCGACTCAAGCCCACGGTTCGGAGAGCGGTAGACAATGAGTCCACATCATATCTGTCACCGATCATTCTTGCCTTCGTCGCTCCGCGATCTTGCATACCTAAATGTTCATTTCCCTCATTCTCACCAACAGATCGATATACAGGTATCTAGCGTGTAAAAGTATCATAAAGAGACCGGGTCTTTACTTCTCGACCTCGCACCACACGGTATTATTTAATGTGTTCCTGAGGAACTTTCACCCTCCAAATACCTCATCGCACAGAGTGTTGCTCCCGCACACACAACACAACCGTACACCGCAAACATTCATTCCCTATGAGGATTAGCAAACTAGCAGCCACCCGACCGCTTCACTATTACATGACCTGAATTGAATCTGGCAACATCTTGGTCCCTATAGTTGCCACGAATAGTTATTTACCTTTCATTATTTAAAGCAAAAAGATTTAAAATAGCTGAAAACCTTCTGGGAAAAATCCATCCGTCGCACCTAAAACTAATAGTGAGAGGACTTGACGAACATTCATCGTGTCTCCGCTCAGTGTGTTATTCGTTGATAGTGTGGCTTACGGAATCTCTAACGCGCTATAAAGGAAATCGTTCCTCGTCTAATGAGCAGGGCGCTCAGAAAGGCTAAGAGTCTCACTCGTCGCTCTATGAACTAACTCATAAAAAAACTGTCATAGTCGTACAGACCTCCATTCACATAGGCATTAAACAAAATTCTCCTTGAAAAATAAATAAAAACGAGCGCAGACCTGGCCTGTCGTCTGAACACACAGTAACCCTACACGGGAGCAGGTACAAGGGAAGGCCGTCACCGGTATTCTCCCCGCCTACCATTTACTCTTGTCTCCGGCTCTAAGGTCCCTAGATCTCACCTCCACCTTGACACTAAATCTAAACACAGTGACTTCGCGCTCCTGATGCGGCATGAAAGGAAGGCCTGCTTCGTTACTTGCTGCCGTCCGCCAATATAGCTACTGGTTAATGAAAAATGATGAAAGTTATTCTTAATCTACGTCACACGCCCATCCCATGCCTACAGATTCAGCATTCCTACCGCAGCTATCTGCCAGCGATCTCCTCACTTCCATGTTAATGAACTAGTCTATACTGAACCAGCGCACTGCTGCCGTACTCCGACCAAGCTCCCCCACGCTCCTAACCAGTCCCTCTAGTTCCACTTCGCATTCCCACAAGCGGTGCATCACGAACTATATGTATCGATATCATTCGCCACACGACCCTATGCCATACTTGCTCGTGTGCCTGTCACCTCAATACCTGTCTTCTTCATCACTCGTTCAAACTCAAATAAATCAGTCTGCACGCAGCCTATAGATCCTGCGGTCCTTCATCTATAATCTACTTTTCGCGTCCAGCCATCGCGATCACTCCCACGGGCTACCCAGCTTCCGTGCTGTCTGACCGACCCGCCTGCCGCCTGCACCCATCATCCCCATATCCACTCTCCCTACCGCGCATCGTACGCCACTCCTCGCGCCTTCCAACATTACTACCTTTTCAGCAAGGACTCGCTACCTCAACCACGGCCTTATAACTCCGATCTATAGTTGAGCGCAATAACCAACTTGACCGCAGTACAACGTAAGTGTATACAGGCAGATATACATCATAATTCCAGACCCATTCCACCATGATGACAGCGGTATCCTCTGTCCATACGAGACAGATCTCCCAGTACAAAACATTTGCTGCCGAGGCCCATAAATCTTTAGTGACGATCTCGCTTGCATATCAAACAAATCCAATCAGCCCTGCGCAACTAAGTCCCGCCTATCTCCTGCATAATAGTAGAATACCAGATGAAGTAAACTTGAAGCTTGAAAAGATATAGACAGCATCAATTCTAACGCAAAAGCTATCCCTAGCTCCGGCAGATGCCGTACGCTGATTTTATGAGTGATGCTCCTCGACGATGAAATCCCAAGGAAAGCCTATTATACTAATCATTTTAAAGAACCAATTATCTGATGAATGAAGCCGGGAGATCGTAATCTGATGGAAAAAGTCGTTAAAAATCGCAGGCGAAGATGTCTCGTCTCATGACGCACTATTGTGGATTTGCACCTGACTCGCTGACTCCTCTTTCACGTAACTGGAAGAAAGGCCCTGTAAAGGATGGAAATGAGATCAACACAGTCAAGCGTTTCCCACATAATGACTATTCATATTCATTGCTCACGATCGTCTGAACTCCTACAAGTAACAGACAATAGCAGAGTTTGCAGACGGGCCATTATACTCTATCCCACAAGATGCCAAGACCTGATTCAAAGCTCACGTGCACGGGCACTTCCCTTACCGCTTCCAGATTACAATCCTTAAAACGTACCACTGTTTACCACCGTCAGGTAAGAAATAAGAAAACCCCTTCAGTGGCCCTATCCATTTTCTTGAGCAGAAAATAAAACCTTATCTTAACGTATGTAGGACCCTATATACTCATATATAATATATACTGTTGATACCGGCATTATATACTATATATCATACTATACTCATACTATTATTTATATATCAAATACTATATATATATATATATATAGATATATATTATTATATATACTAGATATCCATATATATCACTATTTCTACTTATTCAGTCTTAGATATGTTGTATATAAATCACCATATGTATTTTTAGGACCTTTTCTTTCTACCACTTTTAACTTATAGCACATTTGGTACACACACACATAGATACTTATATTATATATATATATCATATATATAGTTCATAATATCATATACTATACTTATATTATATCTAATAAGTAATCTACTATTATAATATATCAATATATATATATATATAACGTTACATACTTTCAGTAGCAAACATGGAGGCAAAGGAGGTAGTTGATAAGTTTTACTTCAATCTGAGGGAACCAATAGTTTTAGGGGGTTTCACTAGGTTTTGCTTTAAGGTATCCTAATATTAAAAAAAAAAAGAGTTAAAGCAGTATTGATAAGAGGGGAAGACGCATTTTTACTCTACTATAAACCTTGCATAAGAAAAAAAATTTCTCCTAGCGCGGAAAACGCATATCTCCGAACTCCCGATAGGTGATATTGGCAATAGCATTTATCGGAAATGATTAATATACGTTCTTAATAACTGACGGAGTTCAAATACTTTACTTTTTATTATTGACGTATACTCTAGATATTGTGGTTGAAAGCCTTAAAAGATAAAAGATCAGCTACAGTTGCAGCTGCAGTATTTGAACATTGATAGAAGGACGAGAGGAGAAACACCTAAATCATTCTGACCGATTTCAGGAATGGAAATTTCAGGGTCGATGGGGTCTTCAGGAGACTGACTGGGAGTATGGGTACTTAAGTTATTCAATACATATTTCGCAGTAAACCGCGAAAGCGGCTATAGTTGAAGGATCCAAACGTACTACTTAAAAGCGCATGGCATAGGTATGATTACTAACATGGAACTCCTTTAAATATATTGATTACTGACGATCTGAGCTTTTTCTTCTATAACAGGTCTTACCATAGACCTATAAAGACAACGCCTTTAGAAATGTCAAAATAACTAGAAGGCCGTACGAACACCATCTGCATGAAACGAAAAACAAATTAAAAAAAGATAATTCAGGATAAATGTAAAATGACTATTGTAACTGCGTATCCGTCGAACAGAAGAAAGGATTATAGAAAAGATATGGGAATCCGGAATGGTCTACGGAGAGTTGTTTAAAGTCGCACAAGTAATATGCCGCCCATTCCGTCACGTGATAGTTATTTAAGGTATATTACCTGGAGGATTTTAGAATGGTTGAAAAACGGATAAAAGAGAGGTTCTATAAACAAGAAAATAACAAAAAGTACGATCTTAAGTCCTGAAACATCACGAATAATATACGAAAAAATTAGCTACGAGAGGGTAAAGGAAAAAACATAGCAGTTACTTGTGGAATGGAGGGGTACCCTTTGCTACGGTATTCAATATTATATAAAAAGCAAGTGAATTAAGAGATTATTATCAGTTGTCATAACAATAATGCGAGAGTGAGATCACTTGTTATTTACTCTACGCCGTCTTTCAGCCTCTTTGGAATCATACATCCTGCATAATAACTCTCGGATAATAATATAACACTAATAGATAATATAGAAAATACACAAAATATACAACTAACGGAAGAGATAATATTGAAGTAAATGAATGTGAAAATGATCATTAAATTAATAAGCAAATGTTCCCCACAATCTTTTCTGGATGTTGGTGTACAGAAGTGTAGATGTGTTGAAACTATATTACAAGGGAAAGATACTCGTGATCTACCTAGGTCCCATTTGCTACAAAAAAATACTTCCTTGAAGAATTTACTTTGCGGCCGTATATTTTAAATCGTGAAGGTGGCGCTATTTTTGCAGTCAATCTTAAACGTTTCTCTTTGCGATATGAGTATTTATGTGGTAAGATCTTGGTTGATACAAAACTGATATGCTGTAGCCTATGAAGATAAAAGTAATAATGATCTTTACATCCAAAAGTAAAGTTGTAAACTGCGGACCATATGATATGTTCTTTTTCTGAGACGTTCACCTTGGCAGCGTAAACATTTCGTAAACGTGATGCTGAGCTGGACATACTTCATGATATTCCCTACTATGTGAAGAGGGTTATACTATCTGTGGCGATAACCCCATGACTCGGCATGAGCAAAAAGATGAAGCAGTCGGGTACCTGCATATACTGTACCCCATCCGAGATGCTCAATCACCCAGGTATGGCTTTGTATATACAAATATTAATTGACATCAATGACTCTGTGGGTAATACTAAAGCTCCTTTATTAAGCGTCTTTTTTTCCCAAAAGAGAAGTAAACTTATAACATTCCCTAATGTTCATTATCTACCGCTGAATAGATCAAATTTTGATTCTGTGAAATTGCATAATAAAAGATGTAGAAGGAATGCCCTTCCCATTTACATAACGGCGCATTATTATGCAAAGTTCATATTAGCAAAGGAACGCGAGATGCCATATTACCCGATATGATATAGGTCATAAGACCGGTGGCTCATTCGAATATTTTCATTCCGCTTAACATATACTCTCACAGTCTGTAAAGATAGGTTAATAAGAAAGATACCCTGTATAATGTGACCGAAGACAAGGCGTATTCAGAGGATCAAAGATATGCAGAGGGGTATTGGCCTTGGATGAGATTTTTTGCCAAGCTAATGCGAGAAGTGCAAGAGCCTCTACTCAGGAGAGGTGGAATATATTAGGCTAAAAAGCTGTATTTTCCTAAAGGAAACGCACGTCCGTATGGCTACTAACTTTCAAGACTAATTTTGCCTGCATGGAACATAATCCTCGTTCACAGCATTAAAAAGACGTAATTGCCGATGCCTTTCAGATGAGAAGATGGTTTGGATGATGTTAAGCAGTAAATAGACCGTTAAAATGTCCAGCGGTCAAGGTCGAGGGGACAAGAAGATTGTCATAAAGAATAAAGGCTAAGCGGAAAAAAATGCTAAAGAAAAAAATGTATTGATGTATTTGCTATTTAATTCCTAACTGATTAAACTTTTATAACGAGTAGTGTATATACTTAAATAAGATCAAGGTTTTTCCAACTTGAAAATGTTCATTTTATACGACCAGAATACTCGCCACATACAAATGCCATTGTCCTTCAGCCTTCTAAGTCAACCTGATTGTACTGTAAGAGTGAGCTTGGATCTCCTTCTCCACTGAGCCGCAGCACGTATTCGCGTAACGACGCCTCCAAGCGCTTATATCAGTATTAATTCCTATAATTCCAGATTACAATACAAGATGTTCCTTAGACGTTATCAATGTTTCATGGCACTTACTGATCCAGTACCTAGATCCAACTTCTAATTGGGTTTTCTTATGATAAACGAAACTTGACAAAACCTGATGGTACAGATCTTCCTTCGGGTGTGGACCATATAGTAAGTATACAGAATCAAGATTTCCTGTATACATGTTCTCACCCAGGTGAGTCATTTTCCTTAACGGAATAGATATATGCTTCAGCTAGGTGGGCCGTCAGCGGCGCTATCTTATCCTTATTAGAAGCTATTATAGAACTTGTTAAATTACTTCAGAACGACGCTAAACAATTTCTCCATCTC
Organism: Trachelipus rathkii; assembly: GCA_015478945.1. NCBI lineage: Eukaryota > Metazoa > Arthropoda > Malacostraca > Isopoda > Trachelipodidae > Trachelipus > Trachelipus rathkii. The sequence continues at coordinate 47,660 of JABUQX010018729.1, forward strand.
CTACATCATGTGGTTTTTACTAGTTTCAAAGAATGAAGACTGCACATTATAGATAAAGCCAGCTTAAAGTCATAAATAATTAATCTTAATGAATATTACCGGAATTCGATATAAAATTGGCGATATCTTCTCTCAAAGACTCTCATTCTACATCTGTAGATACTAGAATCATTTTTCACGGTCAAATCCTAAAATTGCTCTTAAAATAAAAAGTAAGTCCCATACTGCTACAGCTCCTGTAGTCCAGAACCTTGTTTTCAACGGCTGAGGGCTCAAAATAGATCTCTATAGTTAGAAGTGAGAAATTATCACCATCAGCGACATTTGAATTTGTAAAATCTGCTTCTTGAATTACTTACAGCAAAGTACCCCCTTTAAAGACAGTTGAAACAAGCATATTTAATTTCCCTAAGGATTATCGAGTGATCAATATGCCCTAACCTTGTGAACTGGTAATTGTACCCCCAGAAGTAATAATAGGGATTGTGTAACATGAAGCCCTACTCGATGGGAATTAATTCTAAAAAAAAGTCACCTTATAAAATTCACACCACTTTCCGGACTTATTACGCGTATCAGAGCTCTCCGCTCTACCCTCTCCGTGAATGGACTGCCTTTCACGGAACGTAGATTATGACATTTATACACGGAGACCTATTCTCGGTGCTGTACTCGCCTTTTTGACGACCTTAATAGCCAATACAATGTAAAATATATCTTTGACAGTGGGACAGGCTTAAATCTTGATGAAGAATACGCAAAGAATCAGCTAATTATAATGCGGAGTAATATCTTACTGCCAGAACCTGCTTAATTTGGTTAAACGACCTATCATTTAACATTTGACAAAAAGGAATCTTCTCTACG
>JABUQX010018730.1:0-27500 GCA_015478945.1 Trachelipus rathkii
TACGAGAGAGATCGCATCGTCGCGTTTTTTTTTACCACAAGTTCGCAGCTCTGTTGGTTGTCAATCACTTCGCAATTTTTGATCCGCAAGTTGAACGCCCCTCGCATATTCCGCAATCGTTGTTAGGTCAAGTCCGCTAGCCGTCCGCTGTCCGTTGGTTGTGTTTCCTGCAGAGATCCCCGTTCTGTCAATTGTCCCATGAATTCGCCTCGCAAAGCTTTGGCAGGTTAGAAACGTTCAGTAGAACCATAAAACGCCCCAAAGGGGTGGAAATAGGACCAGAAAAAGGGGAAAGAAAAAGGGGGTTACAAATTTTCATATGCTTATTATACGCTGTTTAAATATTTAGTTTAATAGTTTAATCTTTACGAGAGTTTAGGGCAAGTATTATATTTTTACGAAAACATTTCATTTTTGAAAAACTTGCCTAATATCTTTATTGGAAGCTCTGAGAACCACTTATAAATTCCCGAAAATTACCTACAATCTATATATTATATATTATATATATTATATTAATATATATATTATAAATATATATATATATAATTATATAATATATTATATATAGTATATATTAATATATATTAGTATATTATATATAATATATAGTATATATATATATATTATATATATATTATATATAATATTATCCTGTGCTTTTAAATATTGTAAAGAACTTATATTCCAGCATAAGCTGGCCAGGCTTGCAATGAAATATTCTTCCTCTACAGCTCCTGTTCAGGAACTTCCTCTTCACCCATAAGGTGCAAAAGGCATTCTAAATAAACAAAGACATTCAAGTTTTTTCAAAAACTTCATGCTTCTGTTAAATTCCCAAATAGTCAATTCATTGTATCCGGAATACGTTAGATACTAAGCTTTTAAAATTTATCGAAATATCTAATACTTCTTCTCATTTTAAAATAATATAAAAAAATATTTCATTTATATTTATACCTGGAATATGGTAAATTATGTTTCATTGTTCAAGCCTAACTATTCTTAGATTATTTATTCCATGGCTCGTTATATTATATTATATTATATATATATTATATATTTATATATATATATATATATATATATATATATATATGATATTATATATTATATATAATATATATATATATTATCATATATAAATATATATGATTAGCCTGTCGTCGAGTGATGCAGAGGGAACTAGAACGGGAAAGCGAAAAAGTAGAAGTCCTTAGAAGGAACGTTGCCGAAAACAAAAAAATTCCCCCCAACTATCACATATTAAAGCATTCTAACATTTATGAGCTTTTGAGATACGAAAATTATACTTGAGTCATTTTAATATGAATTTAAAGTTATTTAACTATTTTATTTGAATTCTTTTATTATTACGGTATTTTAATTATTTATTGTTCTGTTATATAGGTCTTCTCGTCTTAGTATGCTGCAAAACGAAACGTTACAGTTGAATTTTCAATCCGTCAACTACACGTGTGAAGCCGATGCTTATCATTGTTTATTCTCTCTTAATATCGAAAATTTTATGTCAATTTTTATTTGAATTATTTTAATTATTTACTTATTTGTTATATTCATTTTTGACTATCATTACTTCATTTTAATTATTTTATTTTTAGTTTTGGTATAAGCCGTCGTATCGAGAACTAACACGTGGCTTTTTTACTGTCTCAGTCAAACCACAAACCAAACATGCTCAATGTCGTCAATCTACCAAAGCGAGCGAGAAGAGAGAGAGAGGAGAGAGAGAGAGGAGAGAGAGAGAGAGAGAGAGAGAGATCATGATGAAGAGAGAGGAGAGTAGCGAGATGAGAGAGAGAGAGAGAGAGCAGAGAGTACCACGATTGGCCGGATCCACACTTATCAATAGTTAATTAGCGTCACGTGGTACAGTAATATTATATATATATATATATATAATATTAAATATAATATATTATGATATTATATATATATATATATAAATTATTATAATATATATCCAGATTGACTGTACGCACCTACAACATGAACACTTATACACACCACATAATCATCTATGTCACTTTATAACACACACACACTTAACACACAGCACACACACCACATCTACACACACACGCACACAGAGATTCTACTTACATTAATCACACCACAGATTTTACTTACCTGCACAGTCACCGATTCTACTACAAGCACATCCACTATGACCACTATACACACATATCACTTTATGTCACTTATACACACATGCACGCTCCCAATAGACCCACTTACATCTGCCCGAATCTAACACTTACACGTATCATAGACACTTACACTAGCCCATATTACATCTTAGCAACTCATCCCGTATGTACACTTTACACTTAGCGCCATAGATCACTTGGCGATGCGGTGTATATTATATAGTTGCTAGTGATGTTTGCTACTAGAGTTAGCATTTTCTTAACCTTTTCTAGCCTTTTTCTACCTGCTCATCATAGAAACAGAATTAATATTTGATGTCTTCCCCCTAGTCATAATTGTTGAACATCGCAGGGCGCCGCATCGCGCCCTCGTGCACAAAGTCAGTCGATTGACACGCACTCCGTGAAGTGTGGACCTGCCGCGCGAACGATAAATATGTTATCAATGTAAACATTTCAGAGAATTTCTTTTCAAATATACTATGAGTCATTCTTTTTTATTTCATACTTTAAACATTTTTTTTATTAAAAAAACATTTTGCGAATCCTATACAACTGTAACTCATTACAGACCTCTTTTATATTTTACTTAATACTTTTTAATTTTATAATTTAAAATTGTATGTAATGAAGATAAAAACCAGAGTGGCTCTGATATATGAACCACACACACACACTATCCACACAACCACCCCCCCTACCCAAAACCATTTTATTTTACTAACAATTGTACGAAATTTTATTAAACATTGATTACTTTTACAAGACTTTAAAGGCAGTAAAGTCTAGTCAATCAATATGAGGTGTCACCTTAACACCAGCGGGATTAGTAATTGCTTTTGTTTTACTGTTTTACTGCTTTAATCTTCAATGTTTTACTGCTTGTAACTTTCATGGTTACTGCTTAAACTCATTGTTTTAGCTGCTTTAAAACTCAGTTTACTGCTTTATTATCTTATATGTTTATCTGCTTTTAACTCATACGATATTTATTAACATACATATACCGCTAAAGGCGTAAATCATGTAAATCAAAGTAGAGGTGTATACCTACAGCCTAGGGATTAGTATGCTTTGGTTTTACTGCTTTACTGCTTAACTTTCTGCTTTACTGCTTAACTTTCCTGCTTTACTGCTTAACTTTCTGCTTTACTGCTTAACTCATATGTTTTACTGCTTTAACTCATATATTATTAACATTATGTTTTTATTTTGTTTAAATTTGTTTTATTATTTTATTATATTTTATTTATGTTTTATATAATTCTTTATTATTATTTTTATTATTTTATTATTTTTTTTAATTATTATAGCTTATATATGTTATATATTTAGAAACTCACATCCTATGACACTTATAACACACATTCAATATGACAACTTATATCACACTTCACTATGTCGACTTACATTTAACCACATGAGACACTCACAATTTCACTTATACACATGCGGTCACAAACACACAGCACACACACACAGGAGAGAGAGAGAGAGCACACACACACACACTTATCTCTTTAATATTAATCCACACATTCACTTATGACACTTATAACACAAAGGTGCAAATATGACGTTACATATTTAGCCACTAGCTATCTTAGCATTCACCACACATCAACACACTACCCAGCACTACAGTCTAGCACACACAACAGAGTTTACTTTACAACACGCAGATTTACTTACACTAACACACAGATTTTTATTTAAATACATTTGTTTTAATTAAGCACGTACACTTTTATATTACTCATTCAAATATAACTCAAATTATTTCAAAGTTTCTTAAAACTTCTATAATCAATCATTATCTTTGAACAAAGAATTTACATTATTAACTGTTAATACTTGCTGTTAATCATTTTATGACTATCAAGTATAAAAGTAAGATTGACTAAAAATTTTATGAAATTTTATGAAATACCTAAAAACATAAATTTTTACGTTACCTTAAAGCAATAAATAGTAAATTTAGTAAGACCTGCCCTAGCACTCCTTCTACCATCAAGCTATTGCCGACGTTTGTTCTATTGACTTACTGCTTTACATCATCTTTATGCTATGTAATAAGTCATAAAAAATAGACAAAATAAGTTCCTTCTGTTCCACATTACATGTATTTTATTAAATCATTCGTAATTTTTTATTTAAAAATAACATTATTCACTTACATTTTATATTATCACTCGATGTTAACTTAAAATATTTCAAAGGTTTCTTAAATATATTCGGATTTGATTGTATTACAAATTATTATTATTATCTTATTGACATTGACAATCCTATCCACGAGAAAACACAACAACCGCACTCCTTACAGATACGCAACTGACCTCTCTCTGTAAAATGAGTTGTAAATAACTACTTTAGGCCTAAATTAGGATAATCCTTTTGTATCCCGGGGCGATTTGGAAGCTATTCCAGGTCAAAATATATTTCAAACTGACCTTTTTTTCTGTAAAATGTGTGCAATAACTATCGTTTAGGCCCTAAATTATGGCCAATTAGGATAAGCCTGTTTGTGACGTGGCTAATTTAATCCTAATTCCAGGTCAAAAGGTAATTCCATTATAGACAAGAATCATTGTTTATATTATTTTATAAATATATTTCAAACGGAAACATGCTGGGATGTCGGTAAGGTCTTTAAGCAGGTAAGAAGGGAAAATGTTTTCCTTACTTGTGAATGGTCGGAGTAATCCTTATCTTAGTTCATAAGCTAACCACCAGAGCTCAGCATGAGCCCCACCGCAAAGGCAAGCCCAACCCCGGCCCGCTGGTGGTCCACGCCGCGCTCCCCGCCGCACGTGCGCCCCCAGGCGCATATTTTACGTGTTCCCGCCGCGCGCGTGCGTCACTGCAGGCGCAATGAATTTCCGCGCGAATGTAAATATATATATTATATTATATATATATATATAATATATAATATATATATATATATAAATATAATATTATATATATATATATATTATATATATAATAAATATATATAATATATATATATATACTATATATAAATATATATATATATATATATATATAATTATATATAATATTAGTTGTGGGTGTGTGTGTGAGTGTAATGGCCTATGTGTATGCATATGTGTGAATAAGAGATATAGTGTATGTGTGTATAAGTGTAAGTGTCTCATGGTAAGTTGGTAACTGCTTATAAAATTGATCAGCCAATATAGGTGTATCAAAGATACGCCATTCAAAGATGAGTCATCAAAGATAACCACCAAAGCTGAGGTACCGAGCTAAGTTATTAAAGTTGAGGCATCAAGGCTTGAGGCATCAAAAAGCTGAGGCATCAAAGTTGAGGCATCAAAAGTTGAGACATCAAAGTTGAGGCATTCAAACTGAGGCATCAAGTTGAGGCATCGAAAAGCTGAGGCATCACAAGAATGGGGCATCAAAATCGAGGTGGGTGGGAGCGTTGTGTAAAGTGGTGTATGTTGGTGTGTGTGTGTGTGTGTGTGTGTGTCGTTTGCGTGTGTGTGTATGTGTGTCAAATTCATAATATACATAGGCATGAAGTAATAACAGCTAAGTATATAAAATAAAAATAAAATAAAATGTTTAATAAATTATACGTTATCTGTGTAAGTGAGTGGTGCGTGTGTGTGTGTGTGTGGTGTGTGTTGTGTGTGTGTGTGTTATGTGTTGGTTCTAAATAATCAGTAACAATAGGCATGAAGTAAAAAGCACTAAGTATAATAATAAAATATAAAATAAAGTGTTTTATTAAATTATGTACGTTATTGTTTGAAGGTGAGTGTGTGTGTGTAGTGGTGTGTGTGTGTGTTGTGTGTGTGGGTGTGTGTGTGTTGTGGGAATATTGCGCCTGCGGGCACGCGGGCTGGGCGGAACGCGAATATTGCGCTACGGGCGCACGGCGGCGGTGCGGGAACGCGTAAAGTATTGCCGCCTGCGGTGCGCACGCGGGACGGCGGGGACCGCGCGGGACGCACAGCGGGTGCGGGGTTGGCTGCTTGGGGGGCTCATGCTGAGCCCTGTTGGTTAGCTTATGAACTAGGGGAAAACTACTCCGACAATCATTTCTATAGGTATTATTGAAAGAACATTTCTTCTCTACCTGCTTATAATGGATCTTATCCTGGATGCCAGCATTGTTTCAGTTTGAAATATATTTTATAAAAATAATATCAACAATGATTCTTGTCTATACTGGAATTACCTTTGACCTTGGAAATTAGGGATTAAAGTTAGCCCGTCACAAAAGAAGCTTATCTCTAAATTTAGGTCCTAAATTTAGGCCTAACGAAGTTATTGCACCACATTTTACAGAAAAAGGTCATTTTGAAATATATTTTGACCTGGAATAGGCTTTAATCGCCACCGGGAATACAAAGATAGGATATCGCTATAATCTAGGCCTAAAGTATTATTCACCACTACTTTACAGAGAAGGTCAAGTTCGTATCTGTAATGGAGTGCGGTTGTTTGTGTTTTCTCGGATGATTGTCAATAGATAATTAATAATAATATAAATAAAATCCGAATTATTTAAAAAACTGAAATATTTTTAAGTTGAAGCACGAGTGAATAAATATAAAGTGTAAGTGAATAATGTGTTTTTTAATAAAAACTTATAGAATGATTAATAAATATACATGTTATGTAACAGAGAAATGACTCTTGGTTATTTTTATACTTATTACATAGCTAAAGAAGATGTAAAGCTAGTAAGTCAATAGACAAAACGGGCATCAGGCTTGATGTAGGGGGTGCTAGGGCTTGGTCTACTGATTTACTGATTAATTGCTTTAAGGTACGTAAAATACATGTTTTTAATAAAATTTCATCAAATTTTAGTAAAAGTTATTTTCAAACTTGATAGTTATAAAATTATTAATACAAAAAGATATTACAGTTAATAATAAAATCTTTGTCAAAGATAATGATTGATTTTTTATGAAGTTTTAAGACACTTTGAAATAATTTTAGTTTTTTGATATGAGTAATTATAATGTTACGTGCTTCATTAAGACGAAAATGTTTTCATAATATTATACGTCATGTGTGTCTAGTAAATCTTGCGTGTGCAAGTAAATCTTGTGTGTGTGTGGTGTTGTGGTGTGGGTGGTGTGTGTGTGGTGAATGTAATGTGTCCCTATGGCTAATGTAAGTTGTCAATGAGTGAAGTGTGTGTGTATAAGTGTCATTGTGAATGTGTTGTATAAGGACTATAGTGTGTGTGTGTGTGTCGCTGGTGTGTGTGTGTGTGTGTGTGTGTGCTGTTGGTGTGTGTGTCGTGTGTGGTGTGGTGGTGTGTGACGCATCGTGTATGAAGTGTAAAGGAGTGTCTATGGGTAACTTGTAAGTGACATAGTGAATTGTGTATAAGGTCATAGTGAAATTGTGTATAAGTGTCATATGTAATGTGTGTTCTAAATAATAATAACAATAGGCAGGAAGTAAATAAATACTAGTAATAAAATAATAAAAATTAAAATAATAATAAATAAAAAATATTAAAAAATACATAATAACATAAATAAAAATAATTAATAAATAAATAAAAAGTATTAAACCCAAAATAAAAAACATAATGTTAATAAATATATGAGTTAAAACAGTTAAAACATATGAGTTAAAGCAGTAAAATGCAGAAGTTAATGCAGTAAAGCAACGAAAGAAGCAGTAAAACATGAAAGTAAGCAGTAAAGGCAGTAAACAAAAGCATACAATCCTAGGTGTTAGGTACACCTCTATGATTTACTGATTATGCTTTAAGGTAGATGTAATAAATAGTGTGAGTTAAAGCAGTAAATCACATGAAGTTAAAGCATTAAAACATGAGTTAAAGCAGTAAAACATGGTAAAGCAAGTAAAACAGAGTTAGCAGTAAAACATGAGTTAAGCAGTAAAACAGTAAAACAACAGCATACAAATCCCCTAGGTGTTAGGTAAACCCGTCTATTGATTATCTGATTTTACTGCCTTTAAGGTCTGTAATATTAATATGTTTTAATAAAATTTCGTCAATTGTAGTAAATATAAAATGTTTATATATCAGGCACTCTGGTTTTTTCTTCTTACATACATTTTTAAAATGTAAAAAGTAATAAGTAAAAATATATAAAGATGTCTGTAAATGACAGAAGTTTTAGGAATCGCAAAATATTTTAAAAAAAATGTTTAAATTAAAAAAAAAAGAATGAAATAAAAATGAAATGACTCATAGTATAATTTGAAAAGAAAATTCAGCTTTGAATAGTTTACATTGATATCTAATGAATTATCGTTCAGCGGCGGCAGGTCGCACCTGTCGTGGTGTGGTGCTTCGAAGACTGACTTTGTGCAGCAGGGCGCATGCGGCGCCCTGGTGTTTCCAATTAATGAACCTAGGGGGAAGAATCAAAGATCTAGATCTGTTCTCATGAAAGGGTGAACAGGCTAGAAAGGTTAGAAAATGCAACTCACTAGAGGATACATCCTGAGCTACTTATAATATACACGATCGCTAAAGTGTTAGGGTAAGTGTAAGTGTCTATAGTTGAGTGTAAGTGTCTATGGGGTGAGGGTAAGTGTCTATGGGAGAGTGTAAGTGTATGTAGGGTCTAGTGTAAGTGTCTATGGGAGAGTGCATGTGTGTATACAGTGTCATAGTGAATGTGTGTAAGTGTCATAGTGTATGTGTGTAAGTAAATCTCGTGTGTGAGTGAAGTAAATCTGTTGTGTGTGTAGCCTAGCTGTTGTGCGTGTGTGTGTGTGTGTGTGTGTGTGGTGTGTGTGTGTGTGTATAGAGTGACATAGTGAATGTGTAAGTGTATAAGTGTCATAGTGTATGTGCGTAAAGTAAATCTGTATATATATATATATATATATATATATATATATATATATATATACTCTACATGTTCTAATATATATAATAATATATATATATAATATATAATATATTAAATAATAATATATATATATATATATACTATATATATTTAATATATATATATATATATATATATATATAGTATATATTATATAATAGTAATATATATAATATATATATATATATATATATAATAATATATAATAATATATAATATATAATTATATATATATATATAATATATATCTAATATTATTGCCACGGTACGCTTTAACTGATGTGGATAGTTTGGATCGGCCATGGGGTTGTGGTTAAAAAACTCTCTCTCTCTTCTCCTCTCTCTCTCTCTCTCCTCCTCTTCCCCCTCTCTCTCTCTCTCTCTCTCTCCTTCTCTCTCTCTTCTCTCTCTCTCTCTCTCTCTCTCTCTCTCTCGCTCGCTTTGTAGATGCGCATGAGCATGTTTGGTTTGTGGTTTGACTGAGACAGTAAAAAAGCCACGTGTTAGTTCTCGATACGAGGCTTAATACCAAAAACTAAAATAAAAATAATTAAAATAATTACAATACGCAAATAATTACAATAAGTAAATAATTAAAATAATTCAAATAAAAATGAATAAAATTTTCGATATTTAAGAGGATAAACAATGATAGCATCGGCTTCCACGTGTGTTTACGGTTGAAATTCAATGTAACGTTTCATTTTGCGAATCTCAAGACGAGAGACGTTATAACAGAAAATAAAAAATAATTAAAATACGTAAATAATAAAAATAATTCAAATAAAAATAGTTAAAATAATTAAAATTCAAATAAAAATGATTCAAGTAAAATTTTCGGTATCTCAAATAGGTCTAAAAGTGTAAATGCTTTAACTATGTGATAGTTGGATCGGCCACGTCCTTCTAATACTTCTCTTTTTCCGCTTTCCTTCTAGTTCCCTCTGCATCACACTCGACGACAGCCTAATCATATATATATATATATAGTATATATTATATATATATATATATATATAATATATATATTCATATAAATATTATTATATTTATATATATAAAATATATATATATATATTAATATATATATATATAATAATTATACGGCATGGATAAAATAATAGAAATAAGTTTTGGCCTTGAACATAAAAATATTACCATATCGGATAAATATTAAATCAATATTTTTTTATTATTTATTTAACTAAGAAGAATAATTAATATTTCGTATAAATTAATAAAAGCTTAGTATCTATTCCTGATTGCCGATAACAAGAAATGATATTGGAAGTTAATAGCGACATAAAGTTTTTGAAACCTGAATGTTCTGTTTATTTAGAGCGCTCCTGCACCTTCGGTGAGGGAGTTCCTGAACAGGAGCGGAGAAGAAGATATTTCATTGCAAGCTGGCCAGCTGCTGGAATAATAATTCTTTTACAATAGTTTAAAGCCTGATATATCTATACTATATATATCTATATAATATATAATATAATATAATATATAAATATATAATATATATATATATATATATATATATATAAATATATATATATATAGTGTAGAGAGTATTTCGAGAATTTACTGTGGTTCTCAGAGAATCAATAAAATATTAGGCAAAAGTTTTTAAAAAATTGAAGTGTTTTCGTAAAAATATAAACTTGCCCTCAACCTCGTTATTTCATTTTAAAATAATAATAATTACAGCGTATAAAGCATATGAAATTGTAACCCTTCTCTCGGTCTTTCAACTTGGCGTATGGTTCTCTGAACGTTTCTTCAAACCTTCAAGCTTTGCGAGGGATCTGGGTACATGACGACGTCTCTTGCGCATACACACAAAACGACAGGACAGCTAAGCGGACTTGCCTAAACGATGCGAATTGCGAGTGGCGTTCAACCTTGCGGATCAAAAATTGCGATGATTGGCCACCACACGACTGCGAGAACTTGTTAAAAAAGCGACGATGGCGAGACATGAAATTTGCGATTCATGCCCCACGAAACGACGATTGAAATAGACGAGATTAACAAGAAGATTTAAAAACAAACAATGGCGAACGACAACGAAAAAACAACAAGGTTGTTGCCTTTAAAAAAAGGCCCATGAAAGAGCATGAACAAAATAAAATGGTAGTGACATACATAAACTTAAAAAAAATTTTTAAATATCTATAACGTATCTGAAAAAAAGGGGGCTCCACCCCTTGGGATACCCTTTGGTGAATCCCATACATAAAATCAACCCAGGAAAGTACGGAGGAACTGGGTGACAAAACGATACCTCTATAAAAAAACATCCTATGAACTACGGTGAGCTAAAAAAAAAATATATGACTGTACTGAACATACGACTTGTAGGGTCGTACGACTCCCCTGACAAGTCGTCCGCCGGTTTACTCTCCCAGATTCGGGATCAGGGATTTCCATAAATCGGACTCCAGCGGGTAAAAATATACCCCCAGGGACTTGTCGAATAAAAAGAGCCAAATCTTAATTTGTCTTTTTTTATGGCGCCATTTTGTTACTTTTGTGGCGCTATTTTACTGATTTTTGTGGCGCATTTTTGGCGGTCGGTTTATGTAACCTTTACTACTGATATAGTATATAAATATATATATATATATAATTATATATATATATATCTTATTATATATATATATATAATATATATTATATATATATATATATATATATATATAATATAATAATAATATATATATATATTATATTATATATATATATATAATATATATATATATTAATATATCCGTATATATATATATATAATATTATTATTGTATGTTTTTTTGTATTTATATATATATATATAATTATATATATATATATATATATATATATATATATATATATATATATATATATTAGTATCTTGTCTTCTCTTATCTCTTATATTTTCCAGTAATGGGAGTCAGGTGCACGACGGCATCGGAAAAGAAAAGCAGTAGAAAAACATGACACACTCGAAAAGAAAGCCCAGCCTACCGCCCCCTCTGTACCATTATATTAGTGAGAACTCTCCGCAGTCAGAAAATCCACCCTAAGCTTCATGGGACAGCGATGAACCCTCGCTATGGTATCTAGCCAAATTAGGGTTCATCCCTTGGCCCAGGTGGGGCCAACAACCATACCCCCTCACAAACCCACGCCATTCACTCCTATGTTATACACCTTCTTCTCTTCCTCTACCAAACTCACATTTCTTTCCTTTCAACCATTCGTTTACTGACTCAACACTTTTTCTTCGTCTCCCAGCCGGTCGGTTCCACACACTCGCACTATAACATCCCTTAAACATACCGACTATATTCATTCCTTTCCATAGAACCAAACATTTCTCAACATACTTCATTTTATTTCTGCTCATTTACCCTTCTTCCACACCACACCACTGCTAATACTACGTTTCATTCCTCACTTTATTCAATTCTTCTCACACCTAGCACACCCTAAGATTGTCCATGTCTGAACGACATTGAACTTTAAGACATACTTCTTAATTCAGACATAGTCTACTACTATACAATAACACAGGTAACACATACCCTCATGTAAAGACCCTAGCACACTAAGACTTAGTCCCTTTACATTCACCAACGATTAATTGCACCAGGCCACCTCCCTGCCCATTCATATATATAGTATATATACTATAAAATTATATAATATATATATATATATAATATTATATATATATATATATATAATAATAATATAATATATAATATATATATATATTATTATATATACTATTTTTTTTATATATAAGATATATATATTATAAGTATATATATATATAATATATATATATATATATATATATAAATTATATATAATAATCTTATATATATATATAGTATAAATAATAATAATATATATATCTAAAAATATAATATAATATAAAATATATAATAATATATATATATATATATATATTATATATATATAATAATATTAATATATATATATATATAATAATATATATATAATATATTAATATATATTATATATATATATATAATATAATATATATATATAATATATATAATATATATATGTATTTAATAATATATATTACTATATATATATATATATATATATAATATATTACTATATATATAATATATATATATGTTATATAATAATATATATATTATATACTATATAATATATTATATACTATATATTATAAATAATATATTATAATATATATACTATATATATTATATATATAATATATATAAGATAATATATATATACTATTATATAAGGGGGGCTACATATATTTGAGGAAACATACGTTTTTTCTTTTATATGTCATGAACTTGTCATAAAACAATCTTTACTTACACGAAGTGGTGGGTGAAGACTATAGGGTAAAAGTTCATTATGAGAAGCTGGGGTTCGGATGAGGGAATATTGGATGAAAGAGATGCCTCCTTTACTTTCATATTTTGTATATTCCACTCATGCAGAAGTGGCAGTCATCATATTGATGTCGTTGGGCTGCGCCAATTCTGGGAATAGTCAAAGGAATGCTTTCTTGTCCTCTTAGCCATCCTCTAGAGTGTTTTACACTTCCCACATATAATGAGCGTTCCGCAGTGCTTATCTAATCACATAAAGCATACCTAAGAAAGCCTGATGTCTATCAATACTCTGGTTCCCCTTCAAAATTTTGGTGTAAATGTGCTTAGAAACTAGCCTAATATCCCGCTAGCATAATGTTTGCTTAGAACTTAGCATAAATCCACACACATAACAAAATGAACTGCCAACGTTTTACAACTGTCTCTTGCATGTTTTACTAAATGTTTATTATATTAATTACAATTCTGAAGCTTAAAAAGATATGTTAAAGTTTGACTTCCTTACCTTAATTATATCATTGCACTAGAATGTAGTTAAACCATTGGTATTTAAATATTATATATATATATAATAATATATATAATAATATATATATATATAATATATAATATTAATATTAATATTAATATATATATATATAATATATAATAATAATATATATTATATAATATAATATTATATATACTAATATTACAGTTCCTAAGACAAATGCATCCCCCCAAAACATTGCATGACTTAGTCAGCGGATGCCGGTAACAACCATACAGAATGAGAAGATGCCATCGTAACATAAAAACGGTCGATGCTAGAGAAAAACTAAAAATATATTTGGAATCTGTATAAAAAAACTTTATAGAAGAAACAATAAAAAAATCAGAGGAAACAAAAAATTATTTTTTTTTGTTACATTTGTGTAATAAACTTAGTTTCGATATATAAAAGGTCCTAATAAGGAATTCCTTAAGCTAGTTGAAACCACCCAACTAAGTAATGGCAATCTTGCTGACGTGAAACCACTTCTAGAATGCATTTAACATGGCATAACCGAGGAGCTTGCTCACGTGACAAAAAAAAAAAGATTCACATAAGTGGAAGCCGCATTATCAGCAACCCCTGGCAACAGCATTGATAGTGGTAATGGTGGCTTTTCAGCAAATAAACCTTCTGAAGATGAAGAGGATTTGATATAGACTTTGATAAGTTCATGGCCGAATTGCATTGACATCTCATTCACCTCAAAGAATCACACCAAGGAACCTCATCGAAAAAACCGAAGAGACAGTCATCAAGGAGCAAAGATAATTCAGATTTGCAATCTGTGAAAGAAAATGAAGCTCTACGAAAACATGGAGAAGCTGCTACAGAAGAGAATCCTTTCATTGTGGGGGGCATGAAAATGGGCCAAGGCTTCCAATTATTATCAGTGCTTGCAAAGAAAATTTATCCATTAGTCCCTCCTCATCAGTCGAGGCGAACGTATTTTAGTGTAGGTGGGGAAGTAAACAGCCCCAAAAAAAGGAACAGGCTTCTCGCCAGATACTAAAAAAAGCTTAATGTTTTTGCCATCAACAATTGAGAAATTTTTGAATTGAGTATTGAATATATCTATCTTTATCTAAAGGAGTATATATTATGATGTCATGTTGCATAATAGCGTTTTTTTATTTGTCTTTTCAGCTGATAATTGAGGTCTCTTCTTTCATTATTTTATTCTTTATATTGTAGTTAGTTAAAAAATCTTCTTGTAAATTTTATAATGTTAAAAACATAAAAGCTAGTAGCAAAACTTTGTACTTACCTGAAAATGGAAATGGAATAATTTTTTGAATAAACAAAAACATAAAAAGTTATTAATACTTATATTTGCATTTATCTTCTGTAGATACCTATTTTAGATTTCATAAATAAATATACTGGGCAACAACCAAAAATGAAATAATGACTAAGTATTGGTGTTGTACAGGAAATGCAATCCTGAGTTGCCTAGCAAGTACACAATGTCTATTCTTAATTACTGTGTTTTATTATATAATTAAGTATCCGGTATTGGTACCTTAAAAAATGAGTATCGGTATCGGGTATCGGCGCTCTTTTCTGGTATCGGTACATCTAGTATATATATAATATATAATATATATAGTATATATTATATATCTATATATATAATATATTATATATATAATATATATATATATATATATATATATATATATATATTAATATATACAATATATATATATATTATATATATATATATATATATAATATTAATATTTATTATGATATATATATTATATATTATAATATATATATATATATATATATATAATATATATAATATATATATCATTTATAGTATATATATATATATATATATATAAGCTCCGTAAAGAAACATTTCGATCAAGCCTTCAACGGAAAACTTTTCAAGGCTGGCATCATTTTATTTTCTTTCTCAAAAAAAGAAATAAAAAAAATGTGCATCATATCTTTACTGATTTGGCGAGGCAGAAAATATTTGTTTTCGTTTCAATAACCGAAGTAGATATACGTCTTGAAGACTAAAGAGAAAATAATCTTTATTCTGATATTTTCAAATGTCAAAGTCCTTGTCCTCATATTTCGTAAATAAATAATAATAAAAAAAAACAACATTATTTTCCTATTGAAACATTTCTGCATGACTTAACTTTATTTCTAAGATGTTCCTTTAACTGATCTTTTTCAATAAAAACGGAAAATTGCCATAAATATGGGATGAACATTCGTTCCATTTCCCACTTAAACTTAAGGAGAGGATAAACATTTTCAATAATGGAAACAAAACAAAATCCCCTTTCTTATGTGGTTTATCATATATACAGTATATATATATATATATATATATATATATATAATAATATAATATATATATAATATATATATATATATTAATATATGTGTAATCCATTATAACTTTGTAAGCGCTTAATTTTATGTTTGTACTTGATCTAAAATTGTTTGATAAACTATTTTCGCATATGACCAATTGAAAAAGTATATAAACCCGTCCTGTTGAGTACTTCGAGCATTATAAGAATCAGAAGAAAGGAAATCTACACTAAGATACTCTCTATCAGCAATTCCTCGGCAGAGCGCTAAACTCAAGGACAAGGCTGCGCTTCGAATTTCGATAACAAATTTTCGCCGCTAAAAGAAGAGTCGAAGGCAAGTTCGAAAAACGCACTGGGAAAGGGACTTGCAATTCGCCTACAAAGAGTATCTCAACCAGAAGGGACTGTTGGTTAATACAACTTTACTTGTGTTACAACGTTATTTTTTCATTGAATAAATCGTCTCTTATTTTTTGCATTATTTTAATTCCAGTAACCTTGAGTTACTTTATTTAAAAAGATATTAAAAAGGAGACTTTTGTTCCTAGTTCATAAAAAGATAAGGTATGCAAACTTTGTTGCACTACTAAAAAAGATAAATTATCTTCAGGACTTTGTGGTTCCTATTTCATAAAAAAGATAAGTGTGAAACCTAGAGTTTTCATTACTCAAGAGATACATTGCAGTGGCCTACTCATTGCTAAGTAGTTGTGAACTACAAAACTTTTAAACTCATCATATACTTATATAAGGGGACTAAAGAAGAGACCACCTACATCACTCCAAGTCCTTCCCTATATATTGGGTGATCCAGAGCTCCAATAAGAAGAACAAGAAGAACAACAACATCTCCAATCAACCCTCCAAATCTTTCAACAGTAACTGAATATCAATGTCGGACAACGAGGAATCGGACACTGCTGCTTTGGCTCAGGTAAGGATTAAAGTTCCTGTATTTTTAGAGGCTGCCGTTTCTTCCTGGTTTCACATTTTAGAGGCCCAATTTTTCCTTGCTAGAATTACTTCGGAACAAACTCGTTTTTATCACACTCTTTCTAACCTTCCTGCAGAAGTTGTTTCTCGCATTTCTCCTTCTGAACTCGAGAGTAAAAATTATTCTTTCCTTAAGGAATCTATCATTTCCCTATTCGAACAGAGCAAAACAGAAATGTTTCAGGAGCTACTGTCCAAACAACCTTTTACTGGTAGACCATCTGCGTATCTTCGCGACATTTTAAATTTAGCATCTAAATTAAATGTCGGTGAAGATATCGTTCGCCTTCGTTTTATTGACGCTCTTCCTTTCTCTATTCGTCCTGTTATTGCCGCCCAAACTTCTCTCTCATTGGAACAATTAGGCGCATTAGCCAACGATCTTTTACCATTTGTCAATCCTTCGTCTCAAACTGCAGCAAGCTGTGCTCCTGTAGTTACAAATCCTGTTAACAATTTTCATAAGCCTACTACTTCAATATCTTCTATTCCTTTTGGCCTTAAGCCGTTTCATAACGATCAGAGACCTAAAGTTTGTCGATCACACTTATATTTTGGTACACAAGCTAGGAATTGCAAGCCTTGGTGTCAATGGCCAAACAAACAAGGCTTACAAATATATCCCTCATCTAGACCTTCTTCACCTGCATCTTCTCGTGCCTCATCACCTGTTCCTACTTCAAAAAAACGAATAGAGCGAGATCCAATAAGCGCCATCTTGGGCTCGCATTTCAAAACTGCTGTTTGTATTTTTGGAAAAACCATAGACTTTTTAGTCGACACTGGCGCAAGTATAACAGCCCTTCCTATATCGATGGCACGTAATTTTTCTCTTTCTCCTACCGCAGTTTCATGTACTGCAGCAAATAATACTCCTATTAAGTGTCATGGTGAACTTACAGCATTTTTTACGTTACCATCCCTTCGCCGTGAATTTCAATGGACATTTCTAGTTGCAGACATAGCAACCCCCCTTCTCGGCATGGATTTCTTCCATCATTTTAAATTAATTTTGGATTGTGGTCAAAAACTTATTTTGGAATCCACTACGAACCTACAGGCTCCTATTCGAATTCTAAATGGTTCTGTGCCATCTCCCATTTTTAATACGTTTCCTTCTCATCCAGTAGTAACTCAACTTTTGGAGGATTTCCCATCTCTAACGTCACCTATTAATCCCTTACAAAATTCTGAGTATAAATCTAAAATTTTTCACCGTATAGAGACAAGTGACGCTCCCCCTGTTTATGCTAAATTTCGTCGTCTAACAGAGGATAAATTAGCAGTTGCAAAAACTGAGTTTAATACTCTCTTAAAAGCTGGTATTATTCGTCCTTCTAAATCCCCTTGGTCATCACCTCTTCACCTCGTTCCTAAGAAAGCTCCAGGTGAATGGCGTCCATGTGGTGATTTTAGAACTTTAAATTCTGTGACAAAACCAGATCGTTATCCTCTTCCATATATTAACAGTTTGTCTCATAAACTTCACGGTACGCATGTATACAGTAAAGTAGATCTTCTCCGGGCATATCATCAGATCCCTATTCATCCAGAAGATATAGAAAAGACTGCCATTACGACCCCTTTTGGTCTTTTTGAGTTTGTTTCTATGCCTTTTGGTCTTCGTAATGCTGGAGCTACTTTCCAACGCTATATGGATTCAATATTTCGAGATATTCCTTTTGTTTTTGTATATCTGGATGACTTATTAATTTTCTCAGAGAATCAAGAACAACACAAAGAACATTTGCGTCAAATATTTCAAATTTTACATGATAACAACCTTCGTATTTCTGTTCCAAAGTGTTTATTTATGCAATCATCTCTAGACTTTTTAGGTTATCATATTTCTTCCCATGGCCTTAGTACACCTGATTCTAAGAAGTCTGAAATTTCCGCCTATCCTATGCCAACTGACTATTCTAGTCTTCGTCGTTTCCTTGGTATGGTGGGATATTACCGTCGTTTGATTCCTAATTTTGCTAATTTAGTTTTTCCACTTTCGGAATTGGTCAAACTTTGTCCTAACAAATCTAGTTCTCTTTCTTGGTCTCCGGAAGCCTCTAAAGCATTTCAGGAAATTAAAACTGCCATAGCTAACGCAGCAGCTCTCCAATTCTCTCATCCAGATGTCACTCATCTCCAACTGGTCACTGACGCTTCCCAAGTCGCCATCGGAGCTGCACTGCATCAGATGATTGATGGCGAACCAATACCAATTGATTTTTACAGCAAGAAATTGACTACCCAACAAAGAAAATATTCAGCTTTCGACAGAGAACTCTTAGCAGCATATTTTGCTGTTCTTCATTTTAAACACTTTTTAGAAGGTAGAGATGTCGTCTTGTGTACAGATCATAAACCCCTTGTTCTCTGCTTTTTATAGCAGAAATCCAGCAAAGAGCGATCGCCAGCAAAGACATCTTTCTATCATTTTGGAATACGTCTCTTCAGCCTTATATATTAAAGGATCAGATAACGTGGTAGCTGATGCTTTATCACGCTCCATATCATCTACTTCCATCGATCCAGTTGATCTTCCTGCTATTGCACGATCACAAGCCACTGATGAAGAATTACAAACTTACAAGCCAAGACTTCATGCTTTCCCACTCTATGACAATCTTCAAATTTGGTGCGAAACTACTACTCCTCATCCTCGTCCATTTCTTCCTAAGCAAAATCGTGAACAAGTTTTTCAAGATCTTCACGGCATGTCTCATCCAGGTGTCAAAGCTTCTCTTCGATTAGTGAAGACGCGCTACTTCTGGCCCAATATGGATAAAGATATTCGTATATGGACTCAATCTTGTCATCAATGTCAAAGTTCCAAGATTCAACGCCATACAAAGCAACCTGTTATCCCATTAGAAATTCCTTCCCAGCGTTTTGAAACCGTACATATTGACATTGTTGGACCTTTACCTTCAACCACCGCTATTCAAGAATCTTCAGCAACGTTTCGATATCTTCTCACTTGTATTGATAGAAACACAAGATGGATGGAAGCCTTTCCTCTTCAAAACACCACTGCAAAATCTGTCTCTTACGCTTTCTTACAGTGGATCTCTAGATTCGGCGTGCCTTTATATGTCATCACGGATCGCGGACCTCAGTTTGAAAGTGAATTTTTCTCAGAACTATCTTCCTTAATTGGTTTCCATCGACTTAGAACGTCATCTTACCATGCCCAAGCTAATGGAAAAATCGAAAGGTTCACGCGATCTTTGAAAGCGACAAATAATAGGCTAGAGAAGAACTGAAACACATTGAGATTACTCTCATTAACATATCCTTAATTAGCCTTCGATGTATACCGAATGCCTTCAGGTTTTCTCCTTTTCAAGCTGTAATAGGAAAAACACCTTTATTACCCGCGGATCTCTTTCCTTCAAATCCCTTAGATCTTTAGAGAAGGATTTAAAAATAAGTTTATATGAAAAATAATTTAATCGCTAGAAATGAAAAGAACTCGATTTCAGACAATCTCCACCTTTGCATACGTCACGCGAATGGTTTCTTTCATCCTGAAAGCCTTTAAAAAACATGTATCCACAGTATAACGTCCGCGTCGATCCGCATCAAGAAGACATACGTAGAAGCTCCTATACAATTACCGGACCCTTCGTAGTGCTTCAACAAGTTGATCGAAATGTTTACTAAGTTACCGGAACAACGGAAGAAACATTCAGATATAGGTAACTCACATTGATCGATTTGAAACCATGCATATATGCCTCCTGTAATAAACTTTCAGTATGAATTGTAACAACGAGATGCATAACTTCAAACCAATCGCGATGTATCCCAAGCAACAATCAGTAGCACAACAGAAATGAAGTCAACCCTCCTTTAACGAAGAAACCGAGGACGTCCAAGCTAACATTCTACCAAACAATACTAACTGTTAAAAATATTTTAATAATATATATAATTATTTGTACATTATTGTACTTTATATGGCATTTAAAAAAGTTGTATAGTTTGTTTATACATAGTACGGATATAAAACCAATATGACTTGTGTTTAAATGCAACTAATATTTTTATTTTCTCGTATATAATACAACAACATTAGTAATTTTTTTGTATAAACTTTTCTTTTCAACATAAATAATATATGTTTAGATCTTCGGAAGTAACCAGTTATTGCTACAAGTACTTCACCTGAATCTTATATTATAAATCATCTTCATTAGGAAATACTAATTCTTGCTTCAAAACACTCGCTTCTATGTCTACTTATAAGTATCTTCGGACATAATTCAAGAATTTTGCATTCTGAAAGTACTATTATAACCTTATTTGTAATAAATTACGTCTTTAATTTTAGCACATTTGAAATTTTTAGATATGTTGTAGTGCATTCGCTTAATAATGCGCACACAAATAATGTATAAACAATAACCAAATGAATGGTTATTTTTAATACTTTTATATATTATTATAACTACTTTTTCACTCCGTTTTTAGCGCGAAGTAATGTAGTACTACTCCATTATAACTTTGTAAAATTTTTAATTATGTTCGGACTTAGCTAAAATTTGCACGCGAGCAAATTTAGCATAAGTCGAGTGAATAGTATATAAACCCGTTCTGTTGAGGTACTCAACAATAAGAATCAGAAGAAAGAAAATCTCACTTAAGAAATACTCTCTCAGCACTCCTCCCGGCAAGCAGCGCTAGAACTTTCAGGAAAAGGCTGCGACCGAATTTCGATACAAATTTTTCCGCCCGCTAAAAGAAGAGTCTGAGGCAAGTTCGAAAACGCACGGAAAGGCTGCGATTTGCAATTCGCCTACAAAGAGTATTCAACAGAAGGGACTTGTTCACAACTTTACTTTGTGTACATACGTTATTTTTTTTTCAATTGAATTAAATCGTCTTGCTTATTTTTTGAATGTTATTTTAAATGCCCAAGTAACCTTGGTTACTTTGTTATTTAAAAGATATATTAAAAGGAGATTTTTGTTTCCTATTTCATAAAAAGACGATAAAGGTATTGCAAACTTTGTTTGCACTTACTAAAAAGATAATTACCTCAGGACTTTGTGTCCTATTTCATAAAAAGATAAGTGTGAAACCTAGAGTTTCATTTTACTAAAGAGATAATTGCAGTGGCCTATCATTGCTAACGTAGTTGTGAACTACAAAACTTTTTAAACTCATCATATACTTATATAGGGGGACTAAAGAAGAGACCACCTACATCACTAAAGTCTCTTCCTATATAAGTATAATATATATATATATATATATATATTATATATTATATATACTATATATATATATATAATATATATATATATATTATATATATACTACAGTCTTATTTATAGAAACTGTAAACTCTTCTCTCCTTTTAGACCAAATAACAATGAAAGTTAATTATATATATATATATATATATATATAATATAATATATATATTCTATATTATATATATATATATATATATATATATATATATATATATATATTACATATATATAAATACATATATATATTATATATGATATATATATATATATATTATATAAACTGTTTATCTGTGTTTTTCTGCGGTTATTTGTTAAAATTTGCAATAAATTTGATAATTCTTTAAAATTGTTTTTTATTGTCATTTTCATTCCTTCCGAAAAAGTTTTACTTAAAAGATAATATTATACTGACCAAAAAATTTTCTTGCGCTATTTTTGGTTTTCTTTTATTTTTTTTTTCCTCTTTATAGAAGTTGACACATTTAAACCGCCATCTTTGAATTGAAGATAAATATTAGAGTTACAGAAAATTTTTGGTAATAAAATTAGATTTTTATTTATCTTTTCTACTGTTAAAAAAATGTTTTGCAAGTTTTGGTTTGCTTGACGGATGTTTTTATTATATGAATACATTTATATACATACACGTTCGAGCACACATACACACAATATAATATATATATATATATATATATATATATATATATAATATATATATATATATATATATATATATATATATCTATATATATATAAATTTCTCCTTGAGCGATTCTTCACTTAACCAGGATTTAGATCCCGGGCCGTCGCAGACGGAATAGCAAGTGTGTTGACCACTTGACCACGATGAGCTTAAAAGATACGTGACTTATCAATACATTTTGAGCTGCGGTTTAATTAAAGCAGTATTTACACATCAATACAAATAATTCTCTGGTTTAAGAGTGTTCTCCTTACATGGGCACTGTGGTTGCCTTTGACCGAGTGCGAGCGGAGATGCTTGGCTGAGGTAGTCTTCCTGACACAGAGCGGGTCCTTATTCCTACTAACAAGATCCTTTTCATTGTGGTAAGTCACGTAATTTTAAGTCTTCATCGTGGTCAAGTGGTCAACACACTTGCTATTCCGTCTGCGAAGGCCCGGGAACTAATCCTGGTAAGTGAAGAATCACTCAAGGAGAAATTTTATAAATACATATTCTGCGGTTTAATTATAAGCAGTATTTACATCAATATATATATATAGTATATATATATAATATATATATATTATAATATAATATATATATATATTAATATATTATTATATATTATATTTATAATATTTATAATAATATATAATATATATTATTTCTTCAGCACAGGCTTAAGGACAACAATTTTCCTCAGGAAGAATACGATTAGTTCCTTTTATTAATAAGCGGAAAGTAGAAATGAGATCTTAGAAATTAGAAAAATATCACTAATTTCGAATGTGTAAGTAAGTTGAAGTAGAGAGGAAGGGGGTTAAACAATAGAATATTTTAAAATGGATAAAGTAAATATTTTCAATTTAAATAGAACTAAACTTCTCTAGAATCGTAAATAGACACTAAAAAAGGTGTTACCACAAAACTATCTTAACTATATTCCTTGTGTCATGTTCCTAATTTTACTATATTTCTCGATTGCAAAATATTAAAGCTTATTATTTATTAAATATTACATTAAATTATTGAGGGCATCAGAATTTATCACCATCGTCAATCTCTTTCAGAATAGTCTAGCATAGCATTCACTAGATCAGCTTAATTAGGCAAATAAATAATATGATATTAAAAATTAATAAAAATTTTTATCATTAAACGGTAGCTCTTCATTGTGTCATTAATATGAATTTAAGAACTTTTAAAAGTCGATTTCAATTTCAAAATTTAAATATCATCATTAGATTATGAGCTTTGAGATTGCCAGTTTGGTGAAAGGTTTTAAGTGAGTATATTTCTCTGTAGCGGTTCAATTAATTCTGCTTCTACATTTCTTAACATATATTGTAAAAAAATTAATTTAGCTCTATAGAACATAGCTGGTTTCGTCTTAATAGAATATACTGTAGAGAGTTTCACCAGAATAATTTATTGTCACCACAATAAGTCTTTTAAAAATTTGAGATATAAGGTTTGGAAATTTCATAGTTATCCCAATATAAAAAAACCCATAGAAACGCCCTTCCCTACAAATAACACAAAACGGGGCTAAAAGTTTCTTCAATAATATTATGGATATTATTGGTAGCTTCATAACTTCACCTTAGCTAGCCAATCTTAAATTTTCGATACTTTTTTGGAATTATGTAAAGTTATTTCTAATTTTGTAATTTTGAAGGCGGTTATAACTTCTGAGCATAAAATTTTTCATAGTTTTTCTTCACTATAAACGGAAAAAACATGCAGAGACTCTCTCACTGCATGAAAATATTCAAAACAAAAAAGAAATGAAATATAATTGTTCAAAACGATCCATGGTTGCCAGTGATTATTTCTTTCGCAAGAGATAGAAGCAGCAATGGCTTATATAACTATTTAGTAAAGCACGCAGTGATGAAAGTTAATATATATATAATATATATATAAAATTATATATTATAATATATATATATATATATATATATATATATATATATATATATATATATATATATTATATATATATATTATATATATATATATATAATATATTATACATGGCCGTATTTAAAAGAATGGGCACATGGGCCCGGGCCCAGGGCGGCAAATTCTGGAGGGCGGCAAATTCTGGAGGGCGAAATATTTTTTTTAAAAAAACTTATATGTTGTATTTGTATATATATATATAATATTATATTATATATTTATATATATATATAATAAGTATATGTTGTATTTGTAGTGATATATATATATATATATATATATATATATATATATATTTAATTTCTTTCTATCTTTTTCATTCACCAGTGGTTTCCAAGTACCAATTTTTGCATGTTAAAAAAAGAAAAATGTTAAAGATTTTCCTTATTTGACATTAATTTGGCCTTTTCATTTTCATCTCATCTAGCAACCCTGATTGATATCTTTCATTTCATTTTTGCCAGATATTTAATGTGGTTTTGATTTGTGCGTCTGTGACTAATATAGTTTTTTTTATTGCTAGGCCTGAACCGCCTACGTGCTCTGGCTGATACATACATAAGTGCATCGGTTCTGATGATTTATTCAAGAATTAAAAAGTTAAATAATTAAGTTTTCAGAAATAGAACATTATTTATTGTTTTAAACAAGTAGATGACTTAGCAGTTTTGATATTAATGGATGGTCGAAAACGGTTGAGCGGCGCAAAATACCGTAAAATAGCAGAAGAGAAAAAGAGAAAGGAAAATGAAGTGTTATCTAAAATACCAAGAGTAGACTCATTCTTTATCACAAAGACAAATGAATCTGTCGTGAGTGCGGATGAATCTGAAGTAATTTCAGTTCATTGATGATAACGATAACAGGGGTAATCGTGAAACATATGCATCGACTTCTTACGTTACTGTCGAGAATAGTGACCAGGTAGACGAAGCACAAGACAAAGAAATCTTTATACCAAGCGATGATCCATTTTATTGGAAGGTTAGTGAGGCATCGCGAGACTACTTTACAAAAAATGGGATTAATCAAAATTCAGACATAGATTTTTTTTAATTCTAAGAGAATTTATCCAGATAAAAGTAAATTTTTAACAAAATCTTTGTTTGAACGAAAACTTTTGAATGGAGATGTTGTGAAACGTGACTATTTAGTGTACTCTAACAGTCAAGGATTCGTCTTTTGTGGTCCTTGTAAACTTTTTGGAGGCGGTGTTGTATCTCAGTTTGTAACAGAAGGATTTAACGATTGGAAGCATGGCAATACAAGATTGACTGAACATGAAAATTCCGTTCGCCATCGTGATTGTATGTTGATGCTGAAGAGACTAAGTAATTCATTATGTAGAGTTGACAAGCAGCTGCTCTCTCAATTAGAAGAAGTAAAATATTGGAGAAATGTACTACAAAGAGTTATTGCTGTTATTAAGAAACTTTCTTCACGGGGGTTACCATTCCGAGGCGATGATGAAATAGCTGGCTCTGTTCGAAATGGAAATTTTATGATGTGTCTGGAACTTATTGCAGAATTTGACCCTTTTTTTACAAAATCACCTATCTCAATGTCAAAATTCTGGCAAAGGAAGCACTTCTTATTTATCACATAGCACTTACGAAGAACTTATCCAAATTATGGCTAGAAAGGTAATCAGTGAAATAGTGAAAGAAATTCAGGAAAAAGTATTTTTCTATTATTGTTGATTCCACTCCAGACATTACTCATAAGGATCAGCTGAGCTTTATCATCAGATATGTTAGCAAAGAAGGTACGCCCAAAGAACGCTTTTTAAGATTTATTAAAAATCCTGTTCATACAGGTAAAGAACTAGCGGAAACAGTGATGAGTTTTCTCAAAGCAAATGAATTAGACATAAGCAGTTGTCGGGGTCAAACGTATGATAATACTGCTAATATGTCAGGAATATATTTTGGCCATCAAACAAGAATTAAAGAGGTCAACCATCTAGCATATTTCATACCATGTTCAGCTCATTTCCTTAATTTAGTGGGATCTAGCGCTGCCACATGCTGTAAACAGGCGGTTTCTTTTTTTACTTTGCTTCAGAATCTTTATAATTTTTTCTCGGGCTCTACGCATCGTTGGGGTATCTTAGAATCTTCCTTCAAAGAATATACTGTCAAAACACTATGTGGGACAAGGTGGTCAGCTCGAGTAGAAGTTTGTAAAAGTCTAAACAAAGGTTTGGAAGCTATTGTTAAGGCTTTAAACTCTATATCTGAAGATAAAAATGAGAGACCAGTCATTCAGCAAGAGGCAAAGGGAATTTTGAAAAA
>JABUQX010018730.1:32500-35112 GCA_015478945.1 Trachelipus rathkii
ATATATATTATATATATATATATATATATAGTTATATTATATATATATATAATATATATATATATATCATATATTATTATATTATCATAATATATACTATATATATACTATATATATATAGATATATATATTACTATATATATAATTATTTGGTTTTACACAGAAGTTGCATTAATATATATATATTATACTATATAATAAATATATAAAAATTTTATATATATTTATATATATACCTAATATGATATATATATATTATATAATATATATATATATATATATAATATAACATAGCTACCGAGCTGATACGTAGCATAAGCATCGACTCTGCAGGCGTCGAGGCTTTCATGGATTTTACTAAAATCTTTGAACGAAATAGACCTTCTTAGGGTGGACAGGGTGAGTCAAAAAAAATTTCAGAAGGAAGCAGAATGATTTAGTGTTGAGGAACCTTAATATTAGCAATTGTGATGCTGGAAGCGAATAACTAACACCAGCTACTCCTCTCACAAGGACATCTTTCCCTTTCAGCATAGCAGAATTTGTTGAACTTGTTCATAAAAAATATAATACACTGTCCCCTAGTTCTGCTGCGTGTAAGCGAAATATTTTAGAATACTGGTGGCGGATTCATTTTGGAGGGCAAAGAGGTCAAGCCCAATTGCTTCATTAACTTTTAGCAGCAGCTGAATAACTTTCTCAAGGCTAATATGTAGATACTCTTGTGCATATTGACGAAGACATTGAGTGACGGAAGAGGAAATTCTTGAGATTTCTGTAATATATCAATATTCATAATATTATTTCAAATAAGATAATTAATATTATAAAATAAAATACTGTTTTGTAAGATACAATATATACTAATTATTTTAGTATTTAAAAACTAAACATCACTTCTTGTGTACATTTAACTTAATGATAATAAGTATTAGAGGACGTGCGAGGAACGAGTGATACGGAGTACTTTGCAGATAGCTGGAAGGATTTAGATAAATGTAACTTGAAATATGAAGTAAATTTTGCGAAATGGTGCAAGCTTATAATGCGGATACAGGATTTTTCTCGAGGTGCGGAGGTGCACTAGCGGACTACCCCTAAATAAAATAACTCATGAATTCTAGATTGAAAATAATATAATATTTAATTCAATAATATAATATAATCTCTTTATCTTATCAATGTAAATATTTAGATAAATATTTACTATTTAATAATTAACAAAATAAGAACTTTAATTAGTTTTATTTAGTAACATATTTTAAGTTAGTATAGTATTACTATAATACAGTGCTACATATAACTTACAAGCCATAATAGTATATCACAAGCCAGTATAAATGTTGCAATATAAGCAATGTTGCATATTAATGCTTTTGACTAAGCTATAAATCATAGTATTATATATATTCTTATATAGTTATATAAATAATTATATTATATTAATATTATATATATATATATATATATACTTATATATATAAGCATAATACATTGCGTTATTTTTATCCATAATGACTATTTAATAACTGCTATTAAGTCAAGTATGTAATAGTATATTATATATAGTCATGATTATTTTTAAGGCTCATTAGGTTTCGCAGATACTCATATATACGAATTATTATGAGTCAGATGATATTACCACTTTACCTCATGAGTAATAATATATCATAATATATATATAGAGTTTAGTGAGTTACTATACTTTATATATATACTGACCTACTCAATAGTAGGGTTTTTATGTGACGTGAGTTCCGCGCTCTCAGGCGGTAAGAGTTGTAGTAGTATCGAGTAATTAAGCGTCTATATACCTCTAATAAAATATGACTGAGTATACTAGATACTGGTTTGGTATATTTCCTAGATAAGTAGTTTTATTATATAATATATGAGATTCATATAGATATAGATCATATTTATTTGACTAGTGTTCCATAATTCTATAAGATTTATATCTCAGTTGATCTCTATACTATATATAATTATATCTCCCATAATACGATTTTATTATAGAATCGTTATATATCTTATTCTTACGTGCTTTATCTTATAGTGAGTAGTTAGCATATAATAAAAAATAATAGTATAGCATAATTCGTGAGATAAGTAAATATTAAAATATAATTACATCATATACTATCTTATATTAATTATAACATTCGAAATCTATCAGTATATATAGTATAATGCGTCACAGTGCGTCGAGGTAATGAGCTGAATAGTATAACCATAACCCTTTTATCGATTATGATATATATTATAGTAGTAGTTAAATAGGGTTAACATATAATTCGCCTTTTACAACATATACTTATAACTATATATAGTATATATTATTATATATTATGTATAGTCCTAAAATTGTTGATATGTGGATATTATAAACTATGATCACAGGTACGATAAGTTTATTGTGTAGACCTGAGTATATATATATGTAGGTTCACCTATAAAGGGGTATAGCTGCTCAACTTATATAGTACTGCCTATAATAAATAGGTATCAAATATCGTATTGCTATTCGAAAACCATGTATGAGGTATAATACTTAATCGTATCTCGAGATAGTGAAATTTTAGTATAGATGTGATATTATTATATGATGA
>JABUQX010018731.1:0-20000 GCA_015478945.1 Trachelipus rathkii
TACACCTGAGAGGAGAAGGAGGAGGAAGATGAATGCCAGAATCGTCCAGGGTTGAGTTAGAGGAAAATACTCAGGTGGAGTATTAGCAACAGAACCATCAGAGAGAATAAAAGGAGGAAATAATGATTTACAGAAGTTGTTAGGCATGTTTTTGGCAAGAAGCCAGAAAGATTTGTCAGTAGGAGAACCAAGGAGGTTAGCGCACTTTCGTTTAATGAAAGTCCGCTTTGCTCGTCGAAGAGTACCCCAGCAACGGTTTCTAGCTGAATGAAAATTAGCAAGAGTGATAGGAGAACGAGAATTTTTCCACACCCGATAAGCACTGTCTTTAGCCTGAATGGCCAGAAAACAAGCATGATCGAACCATGGATTTTGAAGAGAAAAAGATTTAGTCGAAGAAGGAATGAACCTGCCCATCCCATCAACGATTACAGCTCCCCCTTTATCGGAAGAAGCTGAAGCGTCTTCAGTGTCAAAGCATTCATTCCAATTATAGTTAGTAGAAGCAACGCAATGCCCCCCAATCGGCCCGATCAAAGTGCCAGAAAAACCGCATAGGGCAGGATGGAGCTGTTGGAGAGAAAGTATTAAAATTAAGAGATATAAGGTTGTGGTCAGATTTACCGATAGGAGCGAAGATGGTGTATTTATAGAGAGAAGGACTAGTGGTGAAACATAGGTCAAGTGTGTCCAAGAATTGGTTGGGACGATCCAGAATGTGTGTAGGTTCTTTAATTAGTTGCTCCAGATCGTTAAGAATACTGAATGATTCGGCTTCCTCCCCACCTAAATCAGTATGAGAGGAACCCATCCATTCAGTGTTGTGTGCATTGAAATCCCCTAAATAGAGGACCTCAGTATTTGGATGAGAAGATATAACAGTTTCGTGAGAAGTAGTAAGGTAATCAAAAAGTTCATGAAAATCTGTTCTGTTAGAAGAGCAGTATCAGAAGCACAAGATTATTGTAGTAGAAGGAAGAAAGATTTTAAGCCACAGAACATCGAAGTTAGGAGATTCGAGATTCTCGAGACGTGTTATAGGAGTGTTTATGTTTACATAGGCACATACTCCACCCTTCAGGAGGAAATTATAAAATAAGTTATAGTTGGATATATTAAACGAGTTAGAGGATGAATTCTTAGCCATCTGGGTCTCAGACAAGAGCAAAAAATTAGGGTTAGAGTTAGAGAGGTGGTATTCCACGGATGCAGAGTTAGAGTGCAAGCCACTGTTGTTGGTAAAGTCAATAGAAAGCCCGCGCCTGTGCAAATCTGCTATCATACACGCACACACAATCATAAAAAAAAAACAGACAAAAACCAAAGGAAAAATGAGGAAAAATTATAAATAAGGAAAAATTATTCGTACGCTAAAGCCTAAATTAAAACCCTATTTACAGTAAATATCTAAAATATGAATAATCCAGAAAATTTAAAAACACTCGCACACTCACACACACACTCACGAAATTGTGTACAAAAAAAGAAGAAAAAAACTATTGATCAACTAAAAAAGTGGAAGCTAAATCTGTATAAATTATAATAATGGCTATCCAAATTAAATGTTACGCTAAAACCCACGTTGGAGAAACGCTAAAAATCTAAGTTAAAAAGAAGTCAAGGAAAAAAAAATAAAAATAAATAAATAACCTAGTACTAGCTATACATATCGAAAATAGATTTATTATTGAATCTAAAAGTTTTTCATAATTTTTCATCCAAAAAAGTAAGAAGTATCGGCCAAGTATCGGCCATATTAACCGATACCGATACCGATACCGATACCCCCCAAAATGGCCGATACTACAGATACCGATACCGATACCGATACTATCGGTACATCCCTAATATATATATATATATATATATATATATATATATATATATATATATATATATATATATATATATATATATATATATATATATATATATATATATATATATATATATATATAAATATATATTTATATTATTACATAGTCATATATACATACAAGTTATGCTGGTGATATTACATATATTGGCTGGCTACATAAGTTGTTGAAAGATAGTTGGCTGAAGATATATATGGCTAAGGTTGGTTATTATATATTATTAGCATACTACATATGGTTGGCTATGTATAGATGAGAAGAAATATATATATATATATATTTGTATACATATATAAAAATATATATATATATATATATATATATATATATATATATATATATATATATATATATATAGCGCTGGTAAAACCTGCGGAGTCAAAATAATCAACCACCCTAAATAAAATAAAAAATAATAATAAAAAAAAAAAAATTTTTCGCTCATTTAATAGCCACGCGGTAGTACTACAAGTTTTATTTAGATCATCTTTAATTCTAGAAAGTTTTTATATATTTTAAAAAATGTTATAAATTAGGGTACATGTATTTCAATAGAATTTCACTTTTTGAAAATGTGAGTTTTTTTTAACTCTATAAAATGAAAAATTGTGGAGGGATTTTAATTATTTTTTTCAGTGGATACACTCTCGAGTATGTTAGCTTTAACTGGCAAAGTAAATTTTTGATCCAAAACAGTATTAGTGGCAAAATCACGGCCTAACTTGGTCCGATTCACCCCGCCGTAAAAATTGATGGAGGGGTGACTCGGACCACCATTGTTTTTCGTATTTTACGTATTATTATTGACATTTTTATTATGTATAATTAATTTAAATATAATAAATAAAGTTACTTATATTAAGTAAAAATTAAAATAAAAAATGAAATTTATATAAAAAATACGAATTCAAAAAAGTGTAAAAATTTTTGAGCGGAGAGGGGTGAATCGGACCACCTTATTTTTATTCTTATTTTATGTATCATTATTGACATTTTTATTACTTATTACTAATTTTAATATGATAAATAATTATTATATTAAGTAAAAATTAAAATATAAAATTGAATTTATAAGTAAAAGGAATTTAAAACAGATGGTCCGATTCTACCCCTCAATGGTGGTCCGATTCACCCCTCCAAGGTCGTGGGGTGACTGAGCGCTATTCAAACTTTAATAAAACTATTATTAGAATTACATATTATTTTTTTGTGCGTATGACCTACTATATAGCCTTGATTTTCAAAAAAAAATTCCAAAAAGTGCATTAGGGGAGAGTCGGGAGACGGTTATACCTAAAGTGGTCCAAGTCACCCCGCCCGATGCTATATATATATATATATATATATATATATATATATATATATATATATATATATATATATATATATATATATATATATATATATATATATACGTATATATATATCGATATAAAACTTTTGTTTAATACCATCAGAAAATGTATAATACAAAGCTTATTAAAAGATTAAAGAAATAAATGCCCAGAATGAAACCTTCACATATGTTGTAAAACAAAGGGAACTAAATTCTTTACATTTCAAAACCAGCATATATATAAGCAAACAAATGCCCCTAACAGGAACATTGTCAGATTCAGTCAAATGTGAAATTGAGAATAACTAATGAAATCACTTGGTTGGCCATGCATTTATATATATATATATATATATATATATATATATATATATATATATATATATATATATATATATATATATATATATATATATATATATATATATATATATATATTATATATATATATATATATATATATATATATATACTGTATATATATATATATATATATATATATATATATATATATATATATATATATATATATATATATATATATATATACAGTATATAGCTATATATAAGCATATATAAAAAAAAAACTTTCTCGCCATTATTGGCAGCAACATTGACTCCTGGAAAAAGGAAAAGAAAAGTGTACATAATGTTTATGTAAATATAATGTTAAAATTATAGAGGAATAGTCATCCCCACTCAAAAAACAAAGTGACATAAGGAAAGGAAACACCAACCATTATCTTCATCAGTCCCAATGAAATCCCTACCTCCTGTTTTAACAAACAACTTTAGAACCTGCACACCCCATGTCCCCAAAGTGCAAGAAAACTCAAAATGAGCAGATAAGGGCTTGAATGTGATCACACAAAGAAATCATGTTCCATGATCAGTCAACGCTGAAGAGAAATGATGGGAGGGGGGGGGAAAGAGGGAAGAACTTTTTTACCAGAATACTAAACCCACATAACAGTAGCTTGCATTCACTCTGGGAAGAATAGTATCTGGGTATTGGAAAAGCTTTTTATTTTTTACATTTAGAATCTACTGACCACTAGAAAAACATGAAAGAAGGGTTGACACCATTTAAATATTAAAAAAGAATTAAATATAGTAGATCAATGGCATAACTAAGTTTCAAATTTCTCAAGATTGAGACTCATTTCATTGTTTTTTGTCCTTTTCATTGGACCTTTAACAGTAGAGCTATTTAAAGCTTGATAGCTTTTTCAATAAGGGAGAGTTCTCTTAAGTACAAGTCACATGGTAAATGGTATGAACTCATAAAGGCAACCAACACCCAAAAACATGAGGGGAACAAGATTCTAGAGAGAGAGATTACAAGGCAAGAGGCTTGAAGCTCCAAAGAGAAGTCAAAAGATAATAATCAGAAAAGATGAATAGAACCCATCCAAGACGTGGGAAAAGGATGACACAATTTGATATTGAATGAAGATTAGAGGAAATATATTAAAGATTATTTAATATGTACAAAAGACAAAGGATATTACTGCATGTGTAATGTAATGTCTAAATGTAAATAATTTTTAAAATATCAACAACACAAGACTAATTCTATTTAAGAATAGCCTTAATGCGTTGATTGGCCAGAAATGTGAGCGTGGGATTTGACACTGATCTGGTAAGGATTTTAATTTATACCCAGTTAATAAGTGTGATGGTGTTAGGGGCTCTTCACAATGAAGTTCATCCCCTACGAAGGTGAGGGGCTGACAATTAACGACTGACTCAACCTCTTTGAGAACTGTATAAAATACATCGTGATGAATGAAGCATTAAGGATTTATTTAAGATGTTTTGTCATTCCTATCATCCTTTCAAAAAATCCACCAAAATGACTGCTACGAGCAGAGTTGAATCTGCAGGTGATCAGGTGATGAAGTATCGAGACAAAAAAATCTTTGACTGATGGTAAAGAATGTAACTGCTTTAAATAGTGTGATGATGCTTGAAAATAAGTGGCTTTTTCTAAGTAGATAATGGAAGGTGTTCCACATCTACCTATAAATCTTCGCAAGGATCGAAGAAAAGACTCTGTACAGTTGTCCAAAACAAGCTCAAGATGAATAACCCGAGTTGTAGAACAAGTAAATAAAATATAACATTTTGTGGTATAGTTTTTAGGTATTTTAATGGAAAAATGGCCTGTTAAGTCAATTCCCATTATAGTAAAAGGTCTACTGTTTATTACTCTAACCTTTGGTATGGCTGCCAAGGGGGCAGAGTGGTAATGTGAGGATTGTAATCATTTACATAATATACAAGGTCTGGTGATCTTTTTGATAACAGTTCTCATCCGAGAAAAATAATACTTCCTTCTAATAATGAGTAAAAGTTCAGAAATGTCCAAATGATGTTTCAAAATATGGATATCCCGCACAATCACAGAGGTTAAATGACATTTTGAAGGAAGTAAGATGGGGAAATTTAGTGTCATGGGGAAGAAGAGAGTTTCCCAAATGCTTGTTAAATCTAAGTATAAAGTCTACTAAGATGAGACTAAGTTGTTTAAATAAATATGTAAGTGTTGAATTGTTTTGTATGCAATTCATTTCAGGTTTAAAATAATTATTATGAATAGTTCAAATCCAATATACATTAATTCAGCAATCTGGTTTTCCTCAATGGAAAATTGAAATGAGAAGCTTGGTTTAATCACAGATTTCATTAAAGGTTTTAAATATTTAAATTTTTCAAATTATTTACAAACTGAAATACTAAAGCAGTTATCCTTAGTATTTTGTAAAATGAAGAATAATTTTCTATATTTATTATACCCACTGGTTGTTGGTCTATTGTGGTAAAAGAAATATTTATTTGTTCTTCCTCCTTGACATCAGGGGAAGAAGGGTGATCACTCCAGACTGACCAGTTTGGAGGACCCAAAAGCCATATTGGCCCAGAAGTCCATAGGTCAGAAGACAAATATCTATAGTCTGATCCTCATGATGCCAGATCAGCAGGGTTGTCCTTCATTGGGACATATTTCCATTTAGCTGATGGAATATTTTCCCAGATCTCATCCACCCTATTCAAGTTGAAAGTGGGTATTTGTTTATTAGAAAAGATCCATTGAAGTGTGACTTGACTATCACACCAAGCATAAATATTACAGAAGGTGAGTATATTATTAAAAGTGCTTATAATAAACTTCAATAAGCGTGAAGAGAGTAGAGCTCCCATAAATTCCAATCTTGGGATGGAAAGCTCTTTGATTGGTGAAACTTTAACCTTAGCCAAGAGTATATGAGAGATTGGTGTAGTGTTTAAACACGAGACAACATACACCACAATTTTGTATGCACAACTGGATGTGTCTAAAAAGGTGTGGAGTTCCACTTCAAAGGTATATATATGTTGTCTAGGAAGCTTGAGATTGAGGCATTGTTGTAAATGAGTTACAAGAGACCTTCATTCCTTCTGTAAATCTTCAGAAATCTTTTGGTTCCAATGAAGTTTTTTCCCAAAACTTTTATAGCAATATTTTCCCCCCATAAAACAATGGATGCCAAAACACCAAGGGGGTCAAAGACTGAGGCAACATTGTGTAAAATTTTGCATTTTGTATTTGCTCTTGGGTCGAAGAAAGGTGATTTCTCATAGGGGACATGATACAAGTCTACAAAATTTTTACATCTATTGATAATACAGAGACCAATAAATTCTTCATAGTAGAGCACGGACGGGAGACCAGGGGGCATAACAAGAAAATTAAGAAGAAAGCATGCCATCTTGACATAAGAAAGCATGCATTCAGTAATAGGGTTGTTAAATTTTGGATTGGTTTGCCACAGGAGGTTGTTGAGTGTGACTCGATGGCAACATTTAAGAAAGGGTTGGATAGGTATATGGGTGGGTTGGGTATCATATAGTATATTTAGACAAAGCCAAACAGTAGTTATTAATGTTATACTGCATGTGTGACCATAACTTAGTTATTAAGGTATGTGGATGGTTTGGGTATCATATATCATTTTTTTTTATTAAGCCAAATGGGTGGATTTTAGTTACATGAATTTGACAAGCCCTAGGGTGCTTTGTGGATTTGCATGAGAGCATGTTTGGTTAGTGGGTTGACTGGGACAGTCTCGATAGGTCCATATGGCTTCTTACTGTCCCTATATTTCTTATGTTATGTAGCTACAAGAAGGATAAGACATGGTATCGTTAGAAGTGTTCCAGTTCATACCTATGGTAATACTTTTAATAGATTATCTTTATGCCCAAGTAACTCTCTTGAAACATAGAAGTAGGAAGAGGTGAGATTGATGCCTACTCTCTCATGGCTTCTTCAGTCTCAAATGTTCCAAAGAGATTGTCAACATAAATTTGCTCAAGTATGGCATCTTTATATGTCATTTTTGACTGGTTAATGTGGTGATGTAAGCATGCAGCTAACAGAAATGGACTACAAGTGGCTCCAAATAATACTGACTTGAAACAGTAAGTTACTATGGGAGAATTGGGGTCAGAGGGGTCTCTGACCCATAGGAAATGAGTTGAGTCTTGATCCTTTTCAGCAAGACAAATGCCTAAAAATACCTTTTTAATATCTTGAGGATGTAGCATTTTAAAGCTTAATAGAGAATTTGAGTAATAATTTTCCCAAATCAGTATGTAGGCAGTGATTCAGATTAGTATTTGATGAACAATCATAAACAAGGTGTAGAGCTGTAGTAGAAGATGATTTATGCACTCCTTTGTGAGAGAGATAGTGCAGTTTAGACTCAGGATGTAAAGGAGTGGAGGGTTTGACTTCTTCACTGAAGTCTCTAGAGAGTTGCTTCTTAATAACTTCATCATATGAATAAAGGAGTTGCAGTTCATAATCGAGTTTTTTCAGAACGTTGTAAAATCTATGTTTAGACAGCATAATTAATTATCAGGAAGAGAAGGGTGGTTTGAACGCCATGTTGATGACACCACATATTTTCCATTTTCAAAGCATAAGTTATCTTTAAAGGATTCTAGTGTTTTTTTCTGTATTAGTAAAAAGTTCATCAGGAAGAATTCAGATGTGAGAGAGAGACCACAGATGATCTAGGTCATCAGTGGAACCTTTAGGGTTTTCTTCCACTGTTATAATTTTGGAATTAAGGTTCTCCTTCTTCATCTGCATTAAGAGGTAAAGAAAGGGCAGTATCCTTTCCAATTGACACCACAGTAACTTGTGAATTTGTGTCACTCAACACAAAGGTAACCAACCCCAAACAAGATGACCTACATTAGCCTTTATTAAATTTGTTGTTAAATCTCCTATAGGACTGATAAAATGACTAAGGTAATCACTTCCAAGTAAGAGATTTATATTTGATATGACATCACTTGTAGGACATGGGCTTGCTAAATCAATGTGATTTTTCCTATGGCTCTACTGTTAGTTCTGTTAGTTTTATTAGCATTAGAAGATTTCTAATGGTAAATGTGTTTACTTACCAGAGCTAACTAAATCGATTTCCCTGCAAAATCTCTAATACTTATCAGCAACCACTGAATTCCACTCCGCAATATTTTTTGAAGAACCCCTCCTTGAATAGTTATAGGAGTTCAGTTTACTTGGGGGAAACAAAATGCTACCTTTTTTTTAAGTTTATTGACTTAACTTTACTTTAAGGGAGGGAAAGCTATTTACAAAACGTCGATCCTACAAGATCCGGTAAGCTGATGGCTTGCATTGAATTTCAATTACAAACAGTATTATATGTTCAAGTTTCTGAATTAATATTTATAACAAAAATGGTGTAACATAATAATGGAACAAGAAGTTTAGGTGTGTGTAATTATAAGGTTGCAGAAATGAACCGCTTACTAAACTTTGGTTTTGTTCCTTTTCTGATATTGTCCTTGTTGTTGTTGATGAGTTCTTTCGAATCGGAATAATGCAAGATGTCCAAAAATAGGCAACAAAAATAAGCAAAACCCAAGATTGACAAATGAGCCCGAAATAGGCAGGAAAGCCCAAGATTGGCAATATGCTCCCTAGATAAGCAATATGAGCGCCCAAGATTAGCAAAGATGTGCCCAAGATTGGCAATAAGGCAGGATGTGCACCCAATATAGGCACCTGGAAATATAGTAGGCAAAATATAAATATTCTCCATAGCGGTTAACACAGTGAGTGAAGAAATACATTGTAATAAATTAAGAAAGTAAATAATAAATTATCAGTAATGCAGAATAAAGGTTAATATTGAATTGAACGCTTACCCTAGGG
Source organism: Trachelipus rathkii (assembly GCA_015478945.1). Taxonomy (NCBI): domain Eukaryota; kingdom Metazoa; phylum Arthropoda; class Malacostraca; order Isopoda; family Trachelipodidae; genus Trachelipus; species Trachelipus rathkii. The sequence continues at coordinate 9,449 of JABUQX010018731.1, forward strand.
GAGTCGGTCCCTCTGCAAGGGTGCTGAGACAGTGTCTGAAAAATGAATTTTGGTAAATAAAAAATGGATTAGAGCTCAATTACCAATGGAGCAGATCACACATCTAGAAAGAAATAAAGCTGTAAACACAATAATAAAGGTCAAAATTAAACTCTTACTTCCACAAATGTGTGATTCCACTTGTCAGAAAGATGGTTATGTGGTGGACCTTATATGGAAATGGTCCACTTGCAACAAAATACATTATACCTGCAAATTGCCTAAGCTAGTGGTTCATAAAGCCTAAAGATAAATGATTAGAAGTATGGGAGAAAATATGATTACAAGCATGAAATATAGGTATATAATATTATATTTGATATGACTTCACTTGTAGGATATGGGCTTGCTAAATCAATGTGATTTTTCCTAAGCATTTTAGTGGTTTGAAGAAGCCCAGGGATATTAAGCTCACTGGGAAGTCTATCCACAATGATAGCTGAGATTGGAATCAACCTCTCTCTGGTGTTAATGTTGATAGTCACAACATCATGCACAGAAGGAGTCCCTCTTTGGGTAATTACATTTATAGTGATGTTGACTTAAGAGTGAGGGGTACAGTTTAGTAAATGAGCAACTGATTTGTAAGCAATGTTTTTTTTTGCAATCCAGTGTCGCAAAGAGTTCTTACTGATATTGGTTGATTCACTTTATATAGCTATAGTGAGGTCAGCTATAGGTAAAGCTATCCCATTACTCTGAGCTAATAAAGTTGTAATTAAATTGTTTGATGAGGTTTGAGGAATAGTGGAATTGTATTCTAACCTTTTATATTGGGGGCAAATGGCAGAATGATGTTCAGATGAGTGGCAAGTAAAACAAGACTTAATACTTTTATAATCATGAGTGGGATAAGTTCCAGACAAACATTTTTTACACCATTTTTGACTTTGTACAAGTTGATTTCTAAGTTCCAAGTGTATTAATCAAACCACAGTTGGCAGTAAAATGATTACTACTGCAAAATCTACATCTAATACCAGAACTGCTGTTGTTGTTATAGTTGTTACTACTGTAATTATTATTGTTATAATTAGGTTTATTGTTGTAATTATTGATATTATTATTAAATCTATTATTGTTATTGTAAAAACCATTATTAAATGTATCATTTATTTTTATTATTATTATTATTATTATTATTATTAATATCAGCTATATGGTTTATTATAAGTTGAAAAATTAATGTTTTTATTAAGTATAGTAGATTGTTTAGGATTAGTTCCAGTATTTTTCCACTTGTCCTTAGATGAAGAGGGATCATTATGCATCGTCAAATCAACACAATTATGTATAATGAAAATTTTACCTCACAATCTCTGATTTCCATGAAATTTTCAACATTGCTTAGCCTTATGGAGACTATGAATGATGGGGGACTTCGTCCCCCCCTCTTTCCCCTGTCGGCTCGAGCCCCCTAAATTTGGGGAAAATTTTTTTAAAAACATTTCCAACGAAAAAAAAAAAAAAAAAAAAAAAAAAAAAAAAAAAAAAAACCTCCTTAGAATTTTCCGCTGATTCTAAATATATAATTTGTTTTACTGTAGGTGCTGCCATTCTCGAGTTACATAATGTCAGCTTTAGACACTCTGACCTCATATTTCAAACCTTTTTTCAAGACACCTTGATTGTAAAAAAAATTTCCTCCCCCAAAAATCTGCAGCCCCAAAATTTTGAGGGGATAAACCTCCTCATCTCCTACCTTTATATATATATATATATACTATATATAATTTTGTGTCACCAGCACTCACGGGCAGAGCCCTATTCAAGCGCGGGGTGTTTCAAATGCCTCAAAGATAGCTCACTCCACTTAAACAAAATACGCGGATGAGCACAGACGCAAGTTTGAAGTGAGGGAGATTAAATTCAGCAGAAACACAGAAGATGGAAGAGAATTCCACAGAGCAGAGGTGGCAGGAAAGAAGGTAAGCACTGTCAGCGAACTAACCTGAGTTACCAATATCCACACAAACTCATGCGCAGACACAGCAAACCCTTGTGCTACGAGGCGTCAGGTGTGGTACGTGAGTGACATCAGTTCCCTCAGAGCACCTGCCGCTGGCGGTACTATAGAAAAGAGATAAAGCACCAACAGTCGCGCCGCAAATATAGAGGGGTCATAGTGAAGTGGAAAGTACGGAACAGTTTATAAGTCTTTGGCTTTGGACTCAACCCTGTCCAAAAGCCGGGTGAAACCAGCGCCCCCCAGAATTGAGAGCAGTACTCCATACAAGGGCGGATGAGGCCCTTGTATAGGCTGGAGTAACTGAGAGGAAAAAAAAAAGTCTCGCAGTTTAAACAGAAACTCGTCCGGTTTCCTTGAGGCCCGCCACTAAAGCAACATTGTTGGATTTGAAGGTTTTCCAAGACTTTTTTTGTTTATGTTAAGGCCAAGATGTTTTATATTGTCAACAGGACGAGACGAGAACGAGAGAACCGTCGACAGAGATAGGAAAGTTGGAATGGGGGTCGTTTTAGAAAGTGAGATTTGGTAAGAAGTGTAGTTTTTTAAAAGAATTGAAATTTCCAAGGTTTGCGAGACGACCACCACACCGGAAATTCTTCCAGATCACGGAATAAAACTCAGAAAGATTAAGACGAGAGCAATTCTAGAAGTGAAAAAGAGGGAGCAGAATTGAAATGAGTTGAAGAATGAAGGGCGAGTCATCGCATACGAGTGGATAGAGTTAGATGTGCTGTGACAAGTAAGAAAATAAGTAGGAGTAAGACTAGAACCCTGACGAACACCACAATTGCAACAGCAAAAGAAGACGTCGCCCCAATCAACAAGCAGCCAATAATGAGCGATTTGAGAGAAAGCTAGATAAGTAATCAAAGAGAAGGAGGAAAACCCCAAAGAAAGGGAGCTTGGAGAGCAGTGACGTGTGCATACCCGTCAAAATGCTTTGATATGTCAAGCGCCACAACGCAAGTCTCCGCATAGTTTCTAGGCGGAAAAGTTAGATAGGAAAGTATATCTGCAGTAGACCTCGAGCGCCGAAAGCGTACTGGCATCGGAAAGAAGTGAATGAGATTCCAAGTGATCTAAGATTCTTTAACTTAAGATAGGGTTTTCAAAAACATTTCATGAATTATTTATATAAGCGTATAGGGCGATATAGAAGATCAGGCGGCTTCCTTTTTTGGAACAGCTGGAACATTGCATCGCTTCAACACTGATGGAAAAGTGTTTCAGTATTCAGACATAAGAGAATATAGTTGAACGAGGGGGAGGGGCCAGCCATGGAGCATACCCCTCAAACGACGGAGTATAATGCCCATCCGGCGCCACACCGCCTGTCCTAACGTTCATGAGATTTCCAGGAGTCCTATGCACTGCATCAAATGTAATCAAGGCAAAAGCATAGGAACACCTCGAGAGGAGAAGGATGAGGAAGAGGACATGCCAGAATCTGTCCAGGGTTTTGAGTTGAGGAAAATTAGGAGACCAATAGAGATTGGCCCTTTCAGTTGGAGAATTAGCAGAAATAACCATCAGATTGAATAAGAGGAGGAAAGCGCAAGATTTACAGAAGTTGTTAGGAGATGTTTTTTGGCAAGAGGGCCCAGAAAGATTTTTTCAGTAGGAGAGCCTAGGAGGTTAGCGCTACTTTCGGTTGTGAAAGCCCGCTTGCTCATCGAAGAGTAATCCCTGCAACGTTTCTAGCTGAATGAAACTTAGCAAGAGTGATAGGAGAACGAGATTTTTCCCACTCCCGATACGCACCAAATGTGGATTATGAGGAGAAGAAAGATTTTAGTCGAAGAGGAATGAAACTGCTCATCCATCAAACGATTACAGCTCCCTACCTTATCCGGCAGAACTGAAGCTCACCAGAGTCAAGCATGTCATTCAATTAAGGTTCAGTGTAGAAATGAACGCATGGCCCTCCAATGTCCGAATCAAAGTGCCAGCAAAAAACTCATAGGGGAGGATGGGAGCTGTTGGAGAGAAAGTATTAAAATTAAGGATATAAGGTTGTGTCAGAATTACCAATAGATGAAAGTGTTGTAATTTATATAGAGAAGGCTAGTGGTCGAACATCAGGTCAAGTGTGTTTCAGTTGGGTTGGGACGATCCGAATGTGTGTGGGTTCTTTAATTCGTTGCTTCCAATTGGTTGGAGAATGCTGAATGAATTTGGCCTTTCTCCCTCACCTAAATCTAGTATGAAGGACCCCAACCATTTCTCAGTGTGTGTACATTGTATCCCCCCAAATAGAGGACCTCAGTATTTGGATGAGAAGATATAACAGTCCCGTGAGAAGTAGTAAGATATTCGAAAAAGGTGTGAAAATCTGTTCTGTTTAGAGAACAGTAGCAGAAACACCAGATTATTTATATTTAACGAAAAAGTCGTACGCACAGGAAATCGAAGTTCGGGAGAGTCGAGATCTCGAGACGTGTTACGGAGTTTCTAATCTTACATACTCCATCCACCCTTCAGACGGAAATTATGAAATTAAGTTATAGTTGGAACATATTTAAAAGAGTTAGAGGATAATTCCTACCAATCTGGGTCTCAGACAAGAGCACAAAATTAGGGTTAGGTTTAGAGAGGTGGTATTCCATCGAAGGTAGAGTTTACGATTCAATGAAGCCACGGATGTTATGCAAAGTCGATAGTGCCGCGCCTGCTGCACCAGCATCATATCATGCAGATACAACCACCACAAACAAAAACCACAGACAAAAACAAACACAAAGAAACCAAAAAATAAAAACAAGACGTGAATCAGGTTAAATTATACCCACATCACTAATAAATTAATTAAAACCGTTAAAGTTAAAACGCTAAAATCGTATATACAGTAAATATGTAAAATATGAAAATCTTAAAGTTAAAAACACTAGTAAGACATTAAGACATTAAGGATATAGAGACAGTAAAAAGCACATGGGCCTTCGAGACCTGGCCCCCACGAGAAAAGAAAGTAAAAGTAAAAATAAGCTCTACATTAACCAAACGAGCATAGAATAAAACAAAATATTTAAAAAAAAAAAAAAATAATAATAATGAGAACAAACTAAAACTGACTTAAAAATTAGATGCAGAAATTTCAGCTTGAAATCCTCAATACGACTGCAAATATTAAAACACTAAAAACTGAGCAGTTCTTTGCACAAAATTCAGTTAAATGGCATCCAGAGCCATCCCAAATTAAAACTTAGATATATATATTTAAAAACTTAAAAATTTAATTAACATCAAAAAAAAAAAAAAAAAAAAAAAAAAAAACTGGGAAAAACCACGCACACACGTCTTCACAGTCAAGCGCAACTATCAACTAGTATATACTATAATTATATATATATATATATATATATAATATATATACATATATTCATTGATGTATAGAGCCTACCTTTTCTTTTATAAAATATCAATATATATTAAAGATACTATGTCCTATATTTATATATATATATATATATATATATCTATATAATATATATATATAATATATATATATATATATATTATAATATATATAATATACTTCTCCACCCCGAAAAGTTCAGGCATGGAACTAGAAAACTATAACATCTACAGGAATAAATAACATTTTTGATTTCGGCAAGTATTTTCATCGACAAAACTTAAAATAAAAAAATTATTTTTATTCTAATATTTATTATAACACCGTAAAATATTAGTATATCTAGCACCTCACAAGTTGCATGCTGTGACTAAAAATTTAATCTTTACATTAGTTTAGTTTCAAAGTTGCCAAATACACTTTTTTTTTGCTATTGGTCAAAGTGTTAATTTTTTCTTTTTATATCCTTTTTAGGGGTTCGAGCCGACAGAGGGACAAAGCGAGGGCGAAGTCCCCCGTGTCTCCCGGTAAGGGCGAGGAAACCCGACTTGCAATCTTAATTTTTACCCGTCGGGAGGTGTTTAGTTTAAAGAAAAAATTCAACATTTTGGCAACTTTGCACGCTCCCTCCGACTACTCCCAGCTTTTTCGTTTTCTCAAAAAACTGAATTTTTTTCAAAAATTATTATCCTCATTTAATTTTTTTACCGACTTATAAAATTAATCGTATTTTTTACAAAAGGTACAGCCGGGGTAAAAGTGTCTCCTGATTAATAAAAATGATATTTATTTTTTTGGTGTACCTGTTAGCAGTTTTTTTAGTTAGCATGCCAGTCTTTTCGGCGATGCTGACGCATATATAATATATACGGTAATATATAATATATATATATATATAATATATATATATATATATATCATATATATTAATATATAATATATAATATATATATATATATATATATAAATAATATATATATATATAAAATATATATATATATTATATATATATATAATAAACGGTATAAATAATATATATATATATATATTATATATATATAGTATATATATATATATATAATATATATATATATATATATAATATAAATTACTATATATATATTATATATATATATAATTTATATAAGGGTTGTGAAAAAACGTTCTTTTTTTAAAACAATGTTCTTTTTTTTTGTTTTTTTTAAAATTAACCTCTTTTATTATACTTAAAGGTTGTTTTAAATTACGAATTACCCCTTCTAAGCTAAATATTGACTATTAATACCAGATTTTATATATACAGTATTATATATATATATATATATATTATATATAAGTATATATTATAGTAATATAATATATATATATATATATATATATATATATATATATATATATATATATACTATATAATATATCTAACAAAAAGGTGGTTAACAGGTGGTTTTGGGGTGTCGGGGAGAAAATGAGAATGTGGAAGGTGATTGATTTTGTGAGGAGAGGGATGTATGTAAGTAATACTTTTCTTTAAACACAGATGTATCTATTAAGTTATATCTATGAGTTTTGGTGTAGGTAGAGATGGTATCGAAGTGAAAAGTATGAATGACATTTGTTGTTGGTGAAGAATGTATAAGTTAGTAAGCATATTTCGAGGTTTGCCCTGTGAGTTGTTTATAAAAATGGGAATCTGATCCGGATCAATTATGTTGTTCTATTGTAATTTAAGTTATGTGGGATACTTGGATGGATGAGTGAAGGTGATGATCAGAGGAAGAGGATTATAAAGTAAAGAGTGCGAAGTTTAGTGAACAAGGTAATTAAGTGATAAGTATATGTAAGAACGCTCGTCAAGTATAAGTCAGTTTGATATTTGCCACAAACTGAACTAAATAAATCTGGAAGCAATTGCTTTGAGTGCAATAAGAATTCTTTGGGTGTGCTATAGATAGGCAGTAAGAATGCTAACAGTGAGTGTTGGAATGAAGAAGTAAGTAAAACATATGAGTTAAAAGTATAATAATAAAGGCGTGGTTGAATTGTACTAAAAGTAAATTGATTACGTTCAAAAGAAAGATGCTTTGTGAAGTTATATAAAGCATGGAAAAAAAAATGCTAAAATATGCATTACGTTAAGTAGAATAGAGAGGTAAAGTGATATTCAGTGTTGGAAGGATGGATGAATGGGACAGGCAAGCCAATATGGAAACTCTTCTGAAGGGAAGTCGCGAAAGGTTTACAAATTAGATAATAGAGGGGAAACCTGCCTTCAGAATAATGAACTTAGGTGATGTTGTTTTTGTAACTGAAATGAATTTATGGATGTGAGGGGAGTGTGGAAAGAAACTTCGAAAATCTAATCTGCATAACTTTTGCAGTAATGAAGAGGTGATAGTGGACTGTGTGTGGGTTTGATGGTGCATAGAATTAATAGTGTTTTGTTGGGGAGAAAAGGTTTATTATAATGCAATTAAAGAGGAATATGGGTTTAGAGGTGAGAGTATTGAAGAATGGTAATATCTGCAGTATAGATTGATAAATTACTGGTGTAAATGATTCCATGACTGGAGGAAGTTTTGATTGTTGGATTTGAATGTGTGTAATAATAGCGTTTTATTGGAGGTAAGTTCCGAGGGATGAAGGAGACAGTAATAGTACCCTATAAGGGATAATGGTGAGAATTATAAAGGGAACTTTGTAAAATTATATGGAATTTATTTATTTTGAGTGTTATAGGGTATATGTTATATATGTTGGTGATTTTGGTCGATAAGATTGCCGCTGAGTCGACTGAAGACTGATTGGTGAAGAACAATGCGTGTTTTAGGATTATAGATGGTATTGTGTGGATCAAAATCTTATACATTGAAGTGCAATATGATTAGAGAAAATGAGGGAGATGAAGGAAAAAAAATGGTATTTAAGTTTTATGGATTTGCAACAGGGGTATTTGATAGGGATTACAAGGGAAGCTCTATGGCAGTGTTAGTGATATATTATGTGTTGGTGGTAGGTCTTCTGCATGGTATATTCAAGAATGTATTGACGATATGTGAGGCGTGTGTAAGAAATAATGGTGTCATAAGTGATTGGTTTAGTATTAAGAGCGGAGTGAGGCATATGTCTCTTTGGTTATTGTTTATTCAATTTGTATATGGAGATGGGTTATGAAAGAATGTAGTGACATTAAGGAATAGTAGAGGACAGTAAATTGAAGCCATCATGGGCTCTAATCGATGACTTTGCCTCAGTCACCCACTACTCAAAAACATGCTTCTATAAATTCACTCAAATGCACTGCTATGGGGCTTGTCAATTTGTTTTGTAACTACAATCCACGCAATTTGGCTTGTCAAATATCTAATGAATTATTATAATTATATGATATCCCAACCATTCACATTCTATTAATTAATAAGTATTGTCACTACATGGCTCTATCTAACAATACTGCATAACCAAAACCCGCTCAATTTCGGCTTCGCCAATCTATTATATGAACACACAACCATCCATAAAACGAATGCTAAACCGTTTCTTAAATTGTTGCAATCGATCACACTAACAACCTTCTCTGGCAGACTATTCCAAAATTTAACAACGCCTTTTACTGAATGCATGCTTTCTTATATCAAGATGGCATGCTGTCTTCTTAATTTTCCTTATTATGCCCCCTGGTCACCTGTCATGTCTACTAGAAAATTTAATTGGTCCTCATGTTATGAATAGATGTTAAAGTATTTTGTAACTTGTAATCAATGTCCCTCTGAGAAATCGCCTTTCTACAGAAAACATTCCTAACTCTTCAGCCTCTCCTCATAGTTCTTACCCTCAAACCCAGAAATCATCCTTGTTTTTCTACGTGCACTCTCTAGCATATCTAAGTTTTTCTTTAATAAGGGCCCAAACTTGTGCACTCAATACTCTATTACTGGCCTATGACATAGGCTATTATATCAGTTTACTTACGTTACTTCCCTTGCTCTGAAGGTGGCCGTGACATGCAAGGTGTTAGAATGATGGAGAATGGGAGAATGATGGAGGGGTACCTACTATTATTAGCGATGATTTGGTTTGTTTTCGCCAATATGAAGAGTTTTGGAGATGGTAGAGACGATTTGGCAGGGTGTGTAAAGGAGGGGTTTGAAAGTAAACGTAGATAAGAGTAAGTTTTTTGGTTGTTGAGTGAGGACAGTCCTCTAGTGGAAGTTATGTTAGATGGTGAGCAGCTGAACAAGGTGTTGAGTTTAAATATTTAGGTATGTGTGAATGGCCAGAAGGTGGCTGGTGCAATAAAATTGTTGGTGAATGTATAAGGACTAAGTCTTTAGAGTGCTAGGTCTTCATGATGGTATGTTGTTACCATTTTTTATTGTATAGTAGGAGACTATGGTTCCTGGAATAACAAGCATAGATCTAAAGTTCACATGTGTTTCAGCATGGACATCTTTAGGGGATGCACTGTGTGAAAAGAATTGATAAAAATGAGTGAATGAAAGTATTAGAGTTGTGTGGTGTGAAGAAATTGGTAAACGAGAGAATAAATGAAAAAATGTTGAGATGGTTTGGTCGTCAATGATGGTAAAGGATGATTTGATAGTCGGTTTTTAAGCTGATGTAATATGGCGCAGTGTGTTGGAGCACGACCGCTGGGAGACTCGAAGAAAAAAAGTTTGGGTCAGTAAACGAATGTCTGAAGGACAGAAATGTGGAGTTTGGGCAGAGGCGAGAATAAAGGTGCATAATAGGAAGTATGGCGGGACTTTGTGAGGGGGTATGGTTGGCCCACACTGGGCCAAGGATGAACACTTAACTGACATTTAACCGTAGTGCGGGTCCGCCCGCAGTCCCGTGAAACTGATAGGGTGGATTTTTCTGACTGCGACGAGTCCTTACTAATTAATGGTACAGAGGGGGGGGGGGTAAGGGGCTTTCAAGCTGGGCTTTTATATATATAGTAAGTAGTTATATATATATATATATTATAATATATATATATATATTATTATATATATATATAATATATATATAATATATATATATATATAATATTATCTATAATATGATATATATATATATAATATATTATATATATACTATATATATATACAGTATTATATATAATATATATAGTATCTATATATAGTATATATAATTATATTATATATTATATATATATTATTATATAT
>JABUQX010018731.1:22500-27139 GCA_015478945.1 Trachelipus rathkii
CGATGTGGGTACCAAATGTATATTATTTATTCAATCATTTATGTTTGACTGAACAATACATCTTTATCTGAAATTTTGTGTGACACGTTCAATAAATTATGGTAAAAATATGGTAATAGTAAAATATTATAATAATATATTATAAAAATATTAAAATATATGGTAAAAAATATGATATTTATAATGGAATTAAGCTACCAAGACACATGTTAATGCAATTTTTACCACCACAATTTTATTCTCACGTTTAAGTATTGTAATTACTAAATAGTAATTACCACTGCTTATTTTAACGTGTTTAAACATTGTATTATTTACCACTATATATACGCACATTTTCAGAAATTTATATAAAAAAAAACAAAACACTGGAATTTATTCTCAAAAATGTTACCCGCCTTCAGTGATAAAATATAAAAATCAGAGCAAATGTCAGGGCACAAAACTTGATAAAATGCAATGTTGGAAATAAATATACGTCTGCTATTAAGGAAAAGTGGTGCTACGAATAAATGGTCAATATCGATTATAACTTTATAAGACAATCGAGAACTAAATATTATCTATATTGAGAATCGGTCAATTAATAGTAACACTCAATAGCTGCCTTTCCAGAAGCCTGAGTGCAGCCTGTGTGCAAAATCGACTCGGAAACGCTTCAAATTGAAAAAAATTACATTAACTAATTAGGGAACAGGAAATTTGAGTACCTGGAAAGGGCCAAGCGCGCCCGTCGGATCAGCTGACAATTGTAAACAATACTCTTATACTTATATGTATCTTTATGAAATGATACGATATATTAGTATCCTTAATATAAAAGTTAACTAAAATATTAAAAAATTTTGCCAAGCCATTTCCAACACATGTTTTGTGAAAAAGATTTGTTTGTAAACAAAGTATTCTTCCGCACAGCCCCCGCTTATTAATTCCCGAAATCGAGGATTTAACAACGGGCGCCTGACTGTGACATTAACGTTGTGGTAGTGCAGCAAAACAATGTCCCGCACCACCCAAAATTTTAAAAACTAACCAATCGTATTCAATCGTATAGTGGTATCTTAATTACTAAACTGTACAGAGCGTTGTGTCTTAATCATTAATCAATCGATCCTACTTATGTAATAAATTAATCTGTTCTATTTTTATTACCCTTGTAGTAATTGTACCTGTAGTTTTTCGTAGGCAATTTCAGTTGTTACTCAATACTTAAATCGACAAAATGAGCACTATATTCATTCAAGCTGTTCCAGATGCGCAACACTGTACCCGACTCTATATAAAATAAATGCTAATGCGATAAAATATAAACCCCAATGTTGAACTTCAATGTGGGTTCAACCGAGGTACTCAAAGAAAGAACATAAAGTTATTTAACTCTAAATCCAGTTATTAAATACTATTGTTGTTGAAATTCAAATGCTAAAGCTATCGATCCAGTAAAAAGTTCACTCAAATCAATGTTAACCAATAAAATTAAGTAGCTGATCTTATTCTTTTATTTATAAAATCCCAAATAAAATCTATAAATATTCAAACGTGTTCAATTGTTATTATAACCTCAATCACTATTAATCGAGTTCACTTCTGTAAACTATAACCAAGGGTGACTAACCTCAATAATTAAATTCCACTCAAGTCTTTTAATTCAGTTATGTTGGTATGATTGGTAAAACCAATCTCAAAATCCACTTCAAGAACTACACAATGTAACAAGAAAAATGTTTCTTCTGATTTTCTTTTTGTTTTTATTCGTTCCCTCCTTTATGTAGATTCAATATGTGTTTAGTTTTCTCTTGCATCGATTGTTTTTTGTGTTACGTACGGCAGACAGTATTTATTGGCATCCATTTTTTTATGGTGGTTACCGTTAAAAAAAAATTTTTTTTTCGGTTTCTTCTTATTTCGTAAATTCTTAAGCATTTAATTTCTATGTTAGATTTCAAATATGTTTTTAGTTTTTCTATAGCATCTACCGTTTTTGTGTTACGACGGCAGGAAGTATTTATTGGCATCTCATTTTGTATGGTGGTTACCGTTACAAAAAAAAAAAATAAATAAAAGTTTCTTCTGATCTGCTTCATTGTTTTTATCAGTTTTTAAGCATTTCCAAATCCGTAGTTCGTTTTACTGTAATATTTACCATTTTTGTGTTACGACGCAGGAAGTATTTATTGGCATATCATTTTGTATGGTGGTTACCGTTACAAAAAAAAAAAAAAAAAAAAAAATTTTTTTCCTGATTTTTTTTTTTTTTTTTTTTATTTTTTTTTTTTATGTTAATTCCAATTTTTTTTTTTTTTTTTTTTAAGTTTTTACCATTTTTGTGTACGACGGCAGGAAGTATTTATTGGCATCTCATTTTGTTATGGTGGATTACCGTTACAAAAAAAATATTATTTTTTTTGTTTCTTTCTGATTTTTTTCAATGTTTCTGAAGATAACTTGTTTAATGAGGTATTCAAATGTATGCATGTTTTTAAGTTTGTTTCTTGTAAAAAATGAATCATTATTGTGTTAATGATTGCATAAAATTAAACAACTCAAATGAAAATATGTCAACAAAATACTTTCTGCCGTCGTAACACAAAACGGTCGATGCTAGAGAAAACTAAAACATATTTGGAATCTGCATAAAAAACTGAATAAAACACAATAAAAAAATCGGAAGAAAGAAAAAAAAATTTTTTTTTTGTAACTGTAACCACCATACAAAATGAGATGCCAATAATTACTTCCTGCCGTCGTAACACAAAAACGGTCGATGCTAGAGAAAAACTAAAAATATATTTGGAATCTGCATAAAAAACTGAATAAAAAACAATAAAAAAATCAGAAGAAACAAAAAAAAAATCTTTTTTTGTTACATTGTGCTATCAATGACAACCAGAAATCAGAACCAATGTGGCTAAGTTAAATCAAAATCAATCTATAACAAAATAATCATACGCATTGATTTCAAAATTGAAACAAAACTTCTATTTCATTTACTCGACAATTCAATATGCAATGTCAATCAAATAATTATAAACCAAAGCTAAAACTATAAGTCCATATGAATGTCTATTCCAAACTGATTAAGTCAAATTTATTTCCAATTTATTTTATTTCAAGTTAAAGTTCCAAAAATCTGCAAACCAAAACAAAAAAAACAAACCGTGTCATAAAATATTTCAAAGTCCCGATCAAAAATCGTTATATCTGACAAAAATCAACTATAGTAATTTATTTCAAAGTACAAATGTAAAGTCGTTATTTTTAAATAAAAGTTGTCACCATAAATTATTTCGAAGTCTCGACTCAACAGTCAACCTTCTAAAAAGTTTAAGTCAAAGTCAATGTTCACCATAAAACAAAATAAATCAAAGTTGCATCAAAGTCTAATGTCTGAGATTCTGTTTTATAAAATTTCTAAAATGAAGTAAACTAATCCATTTCCAAAAGTCGATGAATTTATTTCTAAACGTTTACGTAATAAAATCAATAAAATATATAAGTCAATACAGTTCCAAAAATCAAAATGTCGAACTATATTTAAATCAGTATACAAACTTTCAATTCAAAATCAGTATATTAATGTATGGTTCAGTCTCAGTAAACTAAGTATACTAAGTTATATTCAAAGGCTATACGTCAAAGGGTTTTCAAAATTTTATAAACTAAGTAGTTTCAAAGTCTATAACCTAAGTTGTTTTCAAAGTCCATAAACTAAATTGTTTTCAAAGTCCATAAACTAAATTGTTTTCAAAGTCCATAACTAAATTGTTTTCAAAGTCCATAACTAAATTGTTTTCAAAGTCCATAAACTAGTTTGTTTTCAAAATCCATAAACTAATTTGTTTTCAAAAGCCTGCTATACGAAATTATTTCTGAGATCAACACCAACTCTTTCCAAAACTAAAAACTCCAAGATAAAGTTCTTAAACTATTTCTGAAATACAGTGCACGAAATCGTTCCTGAAATTTGTTTTATATTCAAACAACAATTCAAAGTTGTAGTAAACTATTTTTTTAAAATTCCGTTAACTCGAAACAATAGTTAAGAATTGTGATAAACTGTTTCCCCAGTAACCACACTTACCACTTAATATAGTTTCAAATTTGCATACCTTAAAATCTTATAGCGAAAATATAATACTTATGGATAACTGTATAAAAACCTCAAAGTCATCCAAGGTACTTTCAAAAATATATGCAATCTCTTTAAAAACAAAATCTGCTCAATAAAAGAAACTCTGTATTACTATTTTATTAAAAAAACTCCAAAGTTAAAAACGTAATATATGTATATACAATCCTGATTCCAAACACCCACAATTGAATATATAAACGGCTTTCAAAATTCACCGGCTAAATAAGTTTAAACCCTATAAATTTTTATTTACAAAGCTAATATTCTTTCATCAAATATTTCTTAATATCACCACAAGATTCACGTAATTAGTGACAGACGTAATGGTTGATTAAACTAAATGCTATAGCTATCATATAAAAATGCTAAAGCTTTTTCAAAAAAGTTTCTATAATAAAAGCACAATTATTGTTATTTAATTATTTTTAGAACAAACGCTAATGCTGTTATCTATCCAAGCGTAATTTTTATTTCTTCGAGACAATAACAACAAGTCTTATTTATTGA
>JABUQX010018732.1:0-7500 GCA_015478945.1 Trachelipus rathkii
AGAAGAGATAAGAGCAAGCGATACGATCCAATCTTATAACCCTTTTGGCGAGCTTCAAAAAGATTTAAAGTATTCTTTCCAATTATTCACTTTTGTACTATACATTTGTTTGATGAAATAAATATAATTAAAGCCATTGCATTTTAATTATAAATAATAAAATAGATATCTTTATGGAAAACATCTCAAACTTCGTTACTCGGGGTACTTAAATTATAAGTACAAGCTTCAATATTTGGTACATAAAATGATAATTTATAATCATTGCCTAACAGACAAATGTAAAAGGAGATCTTTAATATATCTGTTCTTTCATAAAGGAGTGGGAATAGAAAAAAGTAAATTATTTTAACAATTATATATATATTATCAAAATAAAATATATGAAAATATTCATATTATATTATATAATTATATATATAAGTATATATATGATATATATATATATATTATATATATATATAGTATATATATATATATATATATATATATATATATATCTATAATTATAATATATAATATATATATCATCATTCAACCTTTGCCCCCCCCTAAAGGAAATCCTGCCTATGCCATCTATATATAATATTAGTATATATATTATATATATATATATATATATATATAATAATTATATATATTATTGTATATATATTATATATATATATTATAGGTATATATATTATATATATAATATTATAATTTTTATATATATATATATTTATATACGTATATATATATATATTATATATATATATATATATCTATATATACTATAATTTATATTATATATTAATATATTATATATATATATTATATTTATTATATATTATATAATATCTATTTATATATAGTATATATATTATTTTATATATAATATATATATATATAGTAGTATATATTATATATAATTATTGTAATATTATATATATATAGTTATTTATTATAGTTATATACTAATACTATATATTATATATCAGGTAATATATATATAATATCATATATATATTATGATATATATATATATATAATACTAAATATTAATATATACATATATATATATATATATATATTATTTATATTCTTGTAGGTGTCTATCATCATTTATATATATTTTTATAGTTTTTATATATTATGATTTAGTATATATATTATATATATATATAGATATATTTATATACTATATAATTGATATTTATATATATATATATTTATATAGTGAGAGAGAGAGAGAGAGAGAGAGAGAAGAGAGAGAGAGAGCATACGAAGTAGTAAATAAGTTACTGGAGTCACCACTTGATACTAAATAATAATCATATTATATTATTATATATATATATATATTAATATTAGTATAATATATAGTATAATATATATATTATATAGTATTAGTATATATATATATACTTATATGATATATATATATATATTATAATATATATTATATATATAATAGTGATATATATATATATGTATTATTAGTATATGTATATAGTATATATAGTTATATACTATATGAGTATATTTATAGTATATATATATATATATATATATTTATTTTCGATATATAATATATAATATGTAGACTATTAGACTATTTATAGTATCTGGTCATTTGGCCTCCCGAAAGCATCATGCATTTAACTAAAAAACTCATAATCTTTATCTCTAGGAAAATAAATAACAATTTTATTATCAGGAGACATTTTATCCATGAATGTAAATAAAAAAAAAAAATAACGCTTTTGAAAAATATTTTTAATAGCTAAATTAATGAAACTTGTATGATTTACCGTTTTCTGAGAATACGAAGAAGCTCGAGTAGTCCGAGTGAGCATGCAAAGGTGCCAAACTGTGTAATTTTTTTTTTCTTTTTTTAACTAAAGGATATCTCACGGGTAAACAAGAACGATGGATATGAGTCCGTTTGGTTCTCGGCCTACCGGGGACGAACGGCGGACTTTCGTCCCCTCTCTCGTCGCCTTCCGTCGGCTCGAACCCCCTTAATAAAGATATAGAAAGAAAAATAACATTTTCATCGTTCAAGCTGTAAAATTAAATACCTATTTGGCAATGCTAATTTGCTTTGCTACGTGAAGTAATTGCAGGGATTCAATGGTCATGCAACAACTGTACGCTTGCCATTGTTATTCTAAGATTATACTAGTATTTTTAAGGTGTTTTATTAAATAATTATATAGGAATAATATATTTTTTTTAAAGTTACATTTTAAAATCATCGATGAATTTGCTTGCTAAAATCAAAATGTTAGTTTCTTATTTACCTGTACGCCTGTTATATGATTTATTAGTTACATTGCATTTGATGCTTTGCTGGGAGGCGGCATATAATATAGTATATCTATATATATTTTTATGATTATTATATATATATAATTTAATATTTATATATATATATATATATATATATATAATTAAGTATTTATACTATATAATAGTGACATAGGCAAGGGGGGCAGTGGGGGGCAACTTTGCCCGTCCCTTAAATCTTGGCGCAATATAAAATTATGAACCTTAATTATTTGTTTGCCCACGGACGTGTACGTTTTTAAGGGTTAGTATTAGAAAAACATGAAAAAAAATTAATCAAAGTCGAGTAGGGATAATGAAGTAATTAATTTACTAATTTACCAACGTAATTATATTCATTTTTTATCTTAAGTCTTTAAAAAAAATCACAAAAAACAACAATGTGTTTTTAAGTATTCATATTGGCTTATAAGTTCAACTAGGCTTTGTGCCTTCATACAACTGGGATTCCTTACTGATTCCAGTTAATCCTCCGCTAGGAACTTCTTATGTATGATCGATAGCATTTGGCTTTTGGCATGCCAAAGCTGTTAATTATCAAAAGTGAAGGCGTACCCGTTGATATTCAGCCTTGCAGACAACACATTAAAAACAATTTCTAAAAAATAAAGAAATATTAATAATTTTGATCAGACCACCATATATATTATATATATATATATTCGTACTGTATTATATTATATATATATTATATTATGGTATCATTATATATTATATATATTTGTTTTATATATATAATATATTAGTATATTATTATATATTATATATATATTATTTATTATTTCTAGTATTATATTTATATATTATATTATACTAATTTTATTTCGTATTATAGTATGAAGTTATTAATATAATATTACTATAGGTATTATATATAATGGTATTTTTATATAGTATACCTAATTGTATATATATATCTACTATTTTATTATATATATATACTATATATTAAATATATATTTTTATATATATATATTATATTATATATTTTAATATATTATCATATATATTATATATATAATATATTTAATATATATATAATGATATAATATATATAATATATAATATTATATTATATATATATATATATATAATATAATTATTATATATATATAATATATATATATATAATATAATATATTCAGAGATTTCCCACTCGGTGTGCGCGAGATCTAGTCATGGGGTGGCCGCGGATTTTAATCTATTGTAACAAGTTCTTAAACAAATTTAATGAAGTTGGCGTTCTTCAAATTTATGCTGGTCAAACAATTCTTTAAGAACTCTTATAGACTCTCCTCTACTCAATCTGAAAAGTGTAATCTATTTATATATAAATATAACTATATATATATAATATATATATAATATATATAGTATATATATATATATAATATATATATATATATATATAATATAACTAGGTAGTACTTTATATATTAGGTATCTTGTTATTTTATATTATAAATATATATTTTATTAAGTATATTTAATATGATAGTATATATATTTTCATGGTAAGTTGCAGGACAAAGTCTCTGCCCAGGCGTAGACAGTAAAGATATCTTGCGTCTCGATGACGCTCTTATATTAGTCTAATGTCTAATGTAATTTAAAACTAGCTTTCCATTTTTGTTTTTCAAATTTTGTTGATTAAATATGAATCAGAACTTATACCATCTACTTTAAGTGAGGGTAATTTGAACATTATACCATTACCTGCTTCTGTACAACATCAAAAGAATTCTTTTATAAGAACAAGAACGTACTTTATAGAGTTATTTTGTCTACGGATTTTTCATGGAACAACGATGTCAGATAATCCATGTTTCCCCTGTTTTGCTTAGTGTGTGGCGTGAAACGCTAAGCCATGGTACCCAGCTAAACTTAAGAGACATCTTGCTACGAAGCACCCAGGTGTATCCACAGAAACCTGGCTCATATTTTTCAAGGCTATTAGAAAATCAAGGAAAAGTTGGTAATAGCAAACTGTTGAACATACATTACCACAATAAGTGAGGGCTTCTCTGCAGCTTTCATCTTAAAGCTTGCCTAAACTGCCTCGACAAGCAAAATGAAACCTCATACCACGCTGGACGAGGTTATTATTATCCGGCGTGCAAACATTATAATTTGAAAACCATACCAAACAATTTCAAAAGGTTCCTTGCTGCCCAAAAACACATACTATAAGCCCGTAGAATATCTGAAATGTCAATAAATATAAATGAACAAGTCACGGATAAAATAAAACACTCACCATAAATTTGATTTCTTTACAAATAGATGAAAAGTACTGATATTACTGCCAAAAATCAGCTTCTTGGATTCTGTAGATTTATTGACGGTAAATATTTCGTGGAGCAGCTTTTGTTTTGCAAAGAGTTGGAAACAACTAGTACCGGCGCCGATAATTTCGCTTCCGTCTCTTCCTATCGCAAATCTCAATAACCCGCAAATCTCAATAACCATGGTCTTCCATGGAACGACTGTTGTGAAATATGTACTGATGGTGCACTATCAATGACAGGAAAGCATAAAGGATTTATTGCGCCAGCTTTACACAGAAAAATGTATCATTGAAAATAACTCACTGCTTTATGCACAGAGAAGCACTAGTAGTGAAAAGTTGTGGTGAGCAGTTCGCTGAAGTTATAAATCAGGTTGTGAAGATGATAAATTACATTAAATCGCGACCTTTAAGTGAAAACTCTTTGAAAAAATGTTAGTGAAATGGATGCCACATATACTCCCATTATTATCATCGTGAGGTAGAGTAAACTCAGAACCGCGTTCTTACACCAAAGAGAGGCTAATAGTCTTTTTGAGGAAGAGAAATGATGTATTTTCCTAGGTTGCTGCAAAATGATGATTGGTGTTTACAGCTGTCATATCTGTCAGATATATTTAGTAAACTAAATGTATTAAATACTTCATTACAGGGACGACAAGAAACAACAGTCTTCTCAAACCAATGAAATAGAAAGGTTTCATGAGAAAGGTAGCTTCTTTGAGTCTGCAATTGAGAAAAGTGTTTTTCAAATTTTCCATCGCTTTTAAATATTTCGAAAAATGTAATGCGAGAAAAGCCACTATCAAGCTCATATCTGTACACATCTCAGAATGCAACTTCAACCGATGCATATAGATAAGTACTATTCCTTCTCGTTCCGTTAAGACATCTTGAGTGGATATGTTTTCCCAATTTCACAAGGCAGTATTGCTGAAAAACTAGATTTTACAGCTACTGAAAGAGACGAATTTAATGATCTTGCGCTGATTCTTTACTGAAGATTATAACTTTGAGAAGACTGACTTATCAGCGGCTGATTTTTTGGCTTAGCATACAAAAGAAGTATCCTAACCTAGTAGAAAAAGCCACAGTTTCCTTTGAAATTTTCAAACATATACTTTTGTGAACAAGCTTTACTCTGCAATGGTCACAATAAAAATGCAAAACAAGAAATAAGATTGTTTGCAATCTTCAGCGAAAATATGCGCTATTGACGTTATCAACATCAGACCTAAACATACATATTTGTGCTCCCAGCACTCAAAGCACAAATTTCCATTAATCGATTCTAAACCGCTAACTCCAGCTTTCAAATTTAACAGGTTGTTTTATTAGATATTTTAAATTTAAAAATCTATTATTATTATTTATTAATCTTATATTA
Organism: Trachelipus rathkii; assembly: GCA_015478945.1. Lineage (NCBI taxonomy): Eukaryota > Metazoa > Arthropoda > Malacostraca > Isopoda > Trachelipodidae > Trachelipus > Trachelipus rathkii. The sequence continues at coordinate 6,006 of JABUQX010018732.1, forward strand.
TTATTATTATTATTATATTATTATATTATTATTATTATTATTATTAATTATTATTATTATTATTTATTAATTATTATTGTATTATTAACTTATTATTATTATTATTATAATTATCTATTTATTATTATTATATTAATTATTAATTATTATTATTATCTATTAATTATTATTGCATATATTATTATTATTATTATTATTATTAATTATTATTAATTATTATTATTCATATTATATTATGTATTATTATAATAATAACAAGTGTGCCTCAAAAATTCCAGCCTTAAATAGGGGGCCGTGAATTACAAAAGGTTGGGAAATCACTGATATATATATATATATCTATATATATATATTATATATATATATATATATACTATATATATTTATATATATATATATCTATATATATATATATATATATATATATATATCATATATAATATATATATATATATACTATATAATTGTAGTTAGCCATAAAAATGTTGTTTTCTATCAATTAAAGAAAACGGTAGTTTGGGAATAACACTTCCTGGTTGATTTATTTTATAATAAAGCTCATTTATAAAGGATATTAAATTAACATGTTTTCTCATTATTTTATTATTATAAAAGCGGCTCCACACATGCGGAGTTTTTCGAACCCTTTGCCAAACATCCAATATGTGTATGGGTCATTTTGGCAAGCTTTGCTCATTTGCTTGGTTTGCCAAATACACAATTTTTTTCCACAAGCGATGGTAAAGATTTGTGCAAACCAAGTAAATGAGCAAAGCTCTGCCAAAAATGGCCCATACACACATGGGGTGTTTGGCAAAGGGTTCTACAAACTCCGCGCATGTGTGGAGCCGCCTTTAGGAGTTTAGGTATTTCTGAATGATATAATATTTATTATTTTAACAATTTTTTTTTTATAAAAGGATAAAAAATTGCTAAAATAATAAATATTATATCATTCAGTAATGCCTTATAATGATAAAATAATGAGAAAACATGTTTAGCATCCTTTATAAATGAGCTTTATTATAAAATAAATCAACCAGGAAGTGTTATTCCTAAACTACCGTTTTCTGTAATTGATTGAAACTTAATATTTTTTATGGTTAACTACACTAGAACGTTCATGGATTCGGCAATGGTTTCGTTAACAGATTTTATTTGTGTCGGTTTCTGTAATCCTTTCCTTTTTATTGGCTGTTGATATTTATGCCTTCAGCAGCATTTCATCACATAGGCATCTTAAATAAATTTTAGCACTCTGTGAAACCCGTAGTTCAACAAATTTCGTTATATATCTAGGATCCAGAAAAGTTGCTATTGCACATAATTCGCAATCGTTTTGGAGAATTTGAAATCTATTTTCTATCTCCAATCTCCAGCATGGGTGTTTCTGTCATCTTTGAAAGTCCGTTACTTTTCATAGCAGTATTTAACACAGCTTTCATCGTTGCAACTAGAGGAATCCCGTCTGACCAACAAGAATTTTCTGAGCTAA
>JABUQX010018732.1:12500-23728 GCA_015478945.1 Trachelipus rathkii
CATTTTGCTTCATACTTAAACATTTTTTTATTAAAAACAAATACTTTACAGCCCTTAAAGCAGTAAAACAGTAAATCAATAACTCAAATGCCTAGCAACAGAGGGAATAGTAAGGCTTTGTTTACTGCTTTACTGATTACTGATTTACCTATATTACATTACATAAATTAAAGCAGTAAAACAGGTAAATCAATAACGCTGTTGCCTAGCAACAAAGGGATTAGTAGCCTTTTGTTTTACTCATGTTTTCCTGCTTTAACTCATATACATTACATAACTTAAAGCGTAAAGACAGATTAAATCACCACACGCTCTCGGCCTAGCACACAAAGGTGGTAGGCTTGTGGTGTTCTCTCTCTATACTTGCTTTAACTCATATATTTATTAACATTATGTTTCTTTTATATTTTTCATTTTTGTTTATTACTTTTTATTATTATTATTTTTATTATTTTTATTATTATTATATTTATTTCTATTTTTATTTTTGTTTTAATACTTTTTATTTAAAAATTGTAATGTAAGAAAAACACACGCAGTGTCTGTTATATAAACATTTTATTTTACTAAAATTGTACGAAATTTTATTAAAAACATATACTTTAACAGATCTTAAAGCAGTTAAACAGTAAATCCAATAGAAGCTGTGCCTAGCAACAGAGGGGTTAGTAAGGCTTTGTTTTACTGCTTTTACTGCTTTACAGCTTAATTAATCTCATTATTCATTATTCACTTGACGAGTATGGATGTTGGAGAATTTACGTTCCGAAGTCGGCTACAGGTCTTGTAGCTGGCGACAGGAGGTGGTAAACCTTTTCCATTATTAAATATTCTTAAAGGAATGAGATTTTTGAGCATATACGTGTAAAAATAATATTGGTAGTTTATAATGTTTTTCAGCGAAAATTTAAGGAATATAAAGATGTTATTCAATTTCAGTAAGGGATATACGATATTAGACACTGGACAATATACATGGACAAAAAATTATTGTATTAGATGATTAATGCGCAAATTGAATTTGGAAATAGCAGAAGCGTTCACAGTTTATCTCACCATCTACATATCTCATTGTTTTCATAACACAGAATATTTTTCTATCAAAAGGCAGGCATATGCGAAGTGTTTCTTTAAAACACTCCAGAATTACTGTTTGTTTGGGAGAGAAGACGACATGAGTCAAATTAATGTATTGGCAACTCAAATGTTTCCCTTTCAAAGGAAAGAGTTCTTAAAAGTATATAAAGAGGTTACTTCGATCCCCCACGGTTATTTGATGTGTGAACTTCACCCCAAAAACACGTACAGAGTGTTGCTCCGTACCAACATTCTGCCCTATGAGATAGAAACTGTATACATACCTGAATAATGAATGCTCTAGTTGCAAAGTATTTACCTTCTTATTAAAAAAACTTTAAAAAGCTGAAACCATCTGAAAACGTAAACTAAATTAGTGAGGATGAGAAATTCATCAGGTGTAAGTGAAGTCTGTTTAAATCTTATAAAAGGAAATGTTCCTTTAACAGAACTCAGAAGGTAAAGCTACGTCGTTTAGAAACATCATTAAAAAAACTCTCCCTCAATATAAAAAATCTGAAAAATAAGAAGAAGTTCTACAGAGAGGAGGAGGGGTTATTTCTACCATTACTCTTCTCCGTTATAGTCCCTGATAACTAAGTGGTTGTCCCTATGATGAAGGTTGCTGTACTTCCATATAATGAGTATGAGAAAAAGAAGTATAATAATACAGCATCTGTACAGAATTCAGTTCCTCAGATTCAGCATTCACAAACCTCTATATGACCAGGTTATTAGCGGCGCACTGGTGGCAAATTACCACAATCCCAGTTTCCTCATTCCAACCCCAATTATATGCAGATATTACCACCGAATGCATGCATTACACCTCATTCACTTCAACAAACAGTTGCACAACAGAATCCTTATATTGTGAACCACTCATATATCTTTTCAGCAGCCTCTACCTCATAGCTTATAGATCCTAAGTTGATCAAGATAACCATTACGAGAAAGAGTGTCAGATATTAATTCGACATTAACATTCATGGAGAACGCATCTTCTACCAAGATGCCATACAAAAATTTAAATAGATCTTAAAGACTTGCATCTACATCCATCACTACGTAACCCGCTACCCGATGATGTAGATACCTAATGAAGTAAAAACTTGAAGGTGAAAATGAAGATAAATTTAAAATATCTAGAGAGGCTTACCTTTTTAGAGTGCGTAAATCAAGAATAGCTTTATATAATAATTTAAATGAAAAATTATCTTTGAATGAAGCAGGGCAGATCGTAATTGATGATGAAATAGTTAAAGGTTCAAATATTGTGGATTTGATTGCTGATCTCTCACGTAACTGGAAGAAGGGTCCTGTAAAAGGATGGAATGAGATCAAACAAGAACTTCAGACTATTAATTTTCCCAGAACTTTAATCTTAAATACACAACGATTAGCAGACTTGGATAATATCCCAAAGATGGCAAGACCTGATTCAAGTCCCTCAGGTATTCTTACGCTTCAGATAAATTTAAACGTATTACCAGAGGAAGAATAAAAAACACCTTATAATAAACCTAGTTGGATTAAGTCGTAATCATGAAATAGAAATATATATATAGCCATATAGTTCTAATATATGTGTAAAAATAAATATGTTATTTAAACTTTCTTTATCCCTTGGGACTTATATCACATTTTTGTGACAAATATATATATATATATATATATATATATAATATATATATATATATATATATATAATTAATATTATATATATATATTATATATATATATATATATATATATATATATATATTATAACGCTTACATGTGTGTCAGTAGTCAACATGGAGGCGAAGGAGGTTGGTTGATAAGTATTACTTCAATCTGAGGAAGACCAAATAGTTTTGGGGATTCACTAGGTTTGCTTTAAGGTACCCTAATATTGAGAAAAAAAGAGTTAAAAACATATTTAGAGGGCGAAGAAGGCATTTACTCTACATAAACTTGTACGAAAAAAGTTTCCTACACGGAAAACTATATCTCCGCAGCTCGATAGTGTATATGGCAGTTAGATTTATCGGAAATGATTAAATATAGTTCTTATAATGAAGGATTTCAATACATACTTTTACTATTGACGTATACTCTAGATACTTTGTGGTTGAAACCCTTAAAAGATAAAAGATCAGCTACAGTTGCCGCTGCAGTACTTGAAATTATAGAGGCTGAACGTAAGGCCCCTAAAACGATCTGAACAGATTCAGGAATGGAATTCAAGGGTCGAGAGTTTCGAGCTGACTTTGGAGTATGGGATAAGCTATTACAATACATTTTCGTAAACAAAGCGGCTTATAGTTGAAGCAGTCCAGCGTTATCTATTAAAGAACCGCATGCATAGGTATTTACTAAAATGAATACTTTTAAATATATTGATAGTATAGACGATCTAGCTTATTCTTATACAGATCTTACCATATAACTATAAAGACAAACTCCTTTAGAATGTCAAAAACTAAGGCCATCGAACACATCTGTATGAATAAGACAACAAAAGTATTATCATCCTGTGAATGAGACTCACGAATCAGAAAGTATTATCACCCTGTGAATCAGACTCAAGATTCAGAAAGGGTTATCACCCTATGAATAAGACTCAAGAATCAAAAATTATTATCACCCTGTGAATGAGACTCATATAATCAGAAAGAATTAAAATGGTGAAAAAATAAAAGGGGGGTTCTATAAACAGGAAATACAAAAGTAAGGTTCAACCCTGTAACTCACGAATATAAAATTGAAAAAGATATTAGCACGAGAGTAAAAAAAATAAGCAACTACTTGTGAAATGGGTGGATATCGACCGAATTTAACAACCTATATAAAAGCAGTTGAAATTAGCATATTAATTCAGTTTTCTTAAATCATGGAGAGTGTAGAACACTTTTATTTAACTCTACCGTCTTCAGCACTCTTTGGATTTACATCCTGATATAAACTCTCGGATTTTAAACTGTGAAGGAATCCTATACAACTGAAAGAAGAAGGTATACGAGTAGGATTATGGGTTGAGTGATTTTAAATACGGACACTAGAAAATTTACCTCACAATCTATTCTGGATGGTGGTTACAGAAGTGTAGAATGTGTGAAACTATATTACCAGTGAAAGATTACTCGTGATCTGAAAAAGGACTACAATTGGTACAAAGCTGAATACGACTACATTTGGTTCAAAAGAATACTTCTTTGAAGAATTTGCTCTGCGAAGGGCATATTTTAAATCGGTACCTCGATTTTTAGTCATTTAAACGTTCTCTTTGATATGAGTATTATGTGTAAGGACTTGGTATACAAAACTGAATTGCGTACCTATGAAGATAAAGTAATAATATCTTTAAGTTCAAAAGCAAAGGTAATCGTGACATGTTTTTTCTCGAGCGATCACCATGGCAGCGAAAACATATTCGTAAAAGGTATGGTGAGCTGGATATACTTCATGATATCCCTACTATGTTGAAGAGGGTTTTACTATCTGTGGAGAATAACCCAATGACTCGGCATGAGCAATGAAGCAGATCGAGTACTGCATTATACATGTACCCCATCGGAGATGCTCAATCATCCAGGTATGGCTTATGTATATACAAATATAATTGATCATCAATATGTAGGTAATACTAAAGCTCCGTTATTAAGAGTAGTATATTTTCCCAAAGAGAGTAAAGTTATAACATTCCCTAATGTTCATTATCTACCTCTGAATAGATTAAATTTTGACTCTGTACGCTTGCATATAAAAGATGTAGAAGGAAATCCCTTCCCTTACATTACGGGTGCATTGTTGTGCAAAGCTTCTATTAGAAAGAAACAGATGCTGTAACTACAGCATAACGGAATATATATAGAGGTGCAGTCAGTTATATTTTTTTTATTCATTAACATTACTCTCACAAGTTGCAAAGATAGTATAAGGAAAGAAGCTCCTGTAATAATGGACAAAGAAAGGGTATTCAGAGGTCACAAAATGCCAGAGAGGTATGGTCGGGTGGATTTTTTTGCCAATTATGGAGAAGCGCACGGTCTCTACTCGGAAAGGTGGGAATATATAGGTAAAAAAGCTATAAGAACAGGTTTGCACACTATTCAAGATATTGCGGCAAGAGATAACCCTCGTGATTCATTAAAAAGACGTTATTGCGATGTTTTCAATTAGATGTATGGATGATGTTAGCGTTAAAATAAGACGTAAATGTCAGGCCAAGGCGAGGGACCAAGAAGCATGTCATAAAGAAAAGTCTAAGCGGAAAAAACCTCTAAGAAAAAAATGTATTGATGTATTGCTATTTAATTACTACTGTTAATTTTATACGAAAGGTAATTACTGTATATAAGTAATTGTTGTATCATGAAAAGTTCATTATACGACCAGAACTCGCCCACACAAGATGCAATTCCTTCATCCTTCTAGTCCTGATTGCTGTAAGAGTGAATTGCAATCTCTTCTCATGAGCCCTACTCAGATTAGCGTAAGCGTTCAACTTTATCAGTATTAATCTTCTGCATTCAATTACCAATACAGATGTTTCTCTAGAGTTCAATATTCCAGCACTTCTGATTAATACCAGATCCATCTAATGTGTTTTTATATGAAAACGAAATTGAAACCTGATGGTACAGATCTTTCTTCGGGCGATGACCATATAGTATATACAGAATCAAGTTTTCTGTATACATGTTTCACTCGTTGAAGTCTATCTTAACGGAACTCCACTAGGTGCATCAGCGGCTAATTATCCTTATAGAAGCTATATAGAACATTTGTTAAATTATTCAGACGACGCTAAACAATCTCATCTCCAATCATGTGGTTTTTATAGTTCAAAGATGAAGCTGCACATATAGATAAAGCAGCTAAAGTCATAAATAATACTTATGATTTTTACGGTCGATTAAATGGCGATATCTTCTCTCAAGAAAGACTCTTTACATCTGTAGATACTAGAATCCTTTTAACACAATATCAAATCCTAAATTTGCTCTTAAAATAAAAAGTAAGCCTACTGCTACGGCTGTATGTCCAGAACCTGTTTCAAACTGTTGGAGGCCTATCTCTATGTAAGAAAAAGTGAAATTATCCCCACAGCGTCATTTGGAAATTGAAAATTCCTTTTGAATACTACAGCCAAGTATCCCTATTTAGAGAGTTGAAACCAAGATATTTTAATTTACTAAGGATTATCGAGTAACAATATCCCTAACATTGTGAACGAATTTACACAGAAAGTATAATAGGGATTGTGGACATGAAGCCTACTCCAGTAATTATAAAAATCACCTATAAATTCACACCTTTCGGACTAGGGGTTATCAGTTTACATGTGAATGGACTGCCTCACGAACGTGATTATGAAATGTTATACAAATGGAGACCATCTCTCTGTTCTCCGCCCTTTTAAGACCTAATAGCCAATTCTGTATCATGTAATGATAGTGGGACAGGCTTAAATCTTGAAGAATTACGCAAAGATAGTAATTTATATGGCTATGATCTCACAGCCGACCTTTCAGCTGTAACGCCTATCATTTAAACATTTGAGGAAAGGGCACATTGGCCTAAGTCTCTCTTTTGGATCAAGTCTACAATCACCCATCACTGTAGTGGTCTATTCTTGAACATCCTCAACTCATTGAGATTACAGATTACGCAACGTACTTTTGAATTATTAAAGAGAATGAAGGAAATAAAATCCCCCGCGCAGTGTTTTAAAAAATGAGCCATCGGCTTTTTGGGGGTGCTTCGCTATTAACGAAAAATAAACTCTGTAAAGTTGGAGAAGGATACCTGCTTTGTATTCAATACATCGCCTCGTCACATCACCTCAACAGGACATTGGATTTCTGTTTATAGGGCAAAAAACGATACTGTTCACATAATTGATTCTTTGAATCTAAAAAATTAATATTGAATAATCATTATATAACCTTATTTTTAAAATATAATAATGTAAGTTGTGTAAAAACTATGTCTTACCCTGTTCAACCCTTATATTCTAATTTATGTGGAGTCTATTGTATTTATTTCATTATATGCTTTTTAAATAATGTATGTTTTAATAAACTTGTAAATATATTTGATGCTAAAAATTTGTATGTCAATGATTTTATAGTTTCTAATTATGTAATAAATGCTTTAAAATGAAAAACGCGATTTTACTACCCTTAAATAAGTCGCTTATATATATATATAATATATATATGTATATATTATATATATATATATAGATTATATATATATATATACATTATAATTATATATATATATATATATATATATAATATATAATATATATATATTATATATATATTATATAAATTATATATATATATATATTATATTTATATATATATATATATATATATATATATATAAAAAGGTTTTTAATAAAATTTCGTACAATTTTATTAAAATAAAATGTTTATATAACAGACACTGCGTGTGTTTTTCTTTCATTACAATTTTTAAATAAAAAGTATTAAAACAAAATAAAAATAGAAATAAATATAATAATAATAAAAATAATAAAAATAATAAAATAATAAAATAATAATAAATAAAAAATATAAAAGAAAACATAATGTTAATAAATATATGAGTTAAAGCAGTAAAGCATATGAGTTAAAGCAGTAAAACAGTAAAACAAAAGCCTAACTAATCCTTTGTTTGCTAGGCAACAGCTGTGATTGATTTACTGCTTTTACTGCTTTAAGGTATGTAATGTATATGACTAAAAAAATATGAGTTAAAGCAGTAAAGCACTAAAACAAAGCCTACTAATCCCTTTTGTTTGCTTAAGCAACAGCTCTATTGATTACTGTTTTACTGCTTTAAGGTATGTAATGTATAGGAGCAGTTAAGCAGTAAATCAGTAAAGAGTAAACAAAGCCTTACTATTCCCTCTGTGCTAGCATTTGAGTTTATTGATTTACTGTTTACTACTTTTAGGGCTGTAAAAGTATTTTGTTTCTTAATAAAAATATTTAGTATGAAGTAAAATGATGGACTCATAGTATATTTTGAAAGAATCTTTGAATAGTTTACATTGATATCCTATTTTTCGTGAACGCGGAAAATGCGCCTGCGGGCGCACGCGCGGCGGTTACGCGGAAATATTGCGCCTACGCGGCGCGAACGCGGCGGCGGTTACGCGGTTAAATATTGCGCAGTGGCGGGCGCACGCGGCGGGGCTGACCTGCGGATGCGGATCGGAAACGTTGCGTTCACTGCCCAAATGTGTATCTCTTTAGATATATATTCTGTCATGCTATAAGTGTTAGAAAAAGACTAACTCATAGTAGGAGGCATCCTAGCAACTTGTAATATACACCAATCGATTCCTCATACCTTATTATAACCTAGGGGGTAGACACCCATATTAGGGCTATCTAGGCTCCAGGGGAGGCTAGAAAAGCTTGAAAAAAGGGCCTCAGTTGGCACTATGTTGGCACTCAGTTGGCACTATGTGGTACTCACTTGGCACTTATTGACACTCACTTGGCACTCATTGGCACTCATTGGCACTCATTTGGCACTTACCTGGCACTCATAGAATACTCATAGAACACTAATAGAACACACCTAGATACTCCTTACGGTGATTGGGAACCATCAAAATGTACTGAACCATCAAAATGTACTGAACCATCAATAATGCTGAGCCATCAACAAGGGTGCCATCAAAGATGAACCCCCAAAGATGACGTCATCAAAGTTGAGCCATCAAAGTTGAGCCATCAAAGTTGAGCCATCACAAATGAGGCATCAAAGATGAGCCATCAAAGATGAGCCATCAAAGCTTAGGCATCAAAGTTGAGGCATCAAAGTTGAGGCATCAATGCTGAGGTATCAAAGTTGAGGCATTAAGATATCGAGTGTGTGTGTGTATAGGGCGGATGTATGTGTCTAGGTATGTGTGTGTGGGTGTAGGTGTAGTTGTAAGTGCAGGTGTAAGTGTAGGTGTAGGTGTAGGTCTGGATGGGTGTATGTGTATATAAGTAGCCTAGCGGGTGTGCGTGTGTGTATAAGTAGCCTAGCGTGTGTGCATGTGTGTGTGTATACGTAACCGTGTGTTTGTGCGTGTGTATGTGTGTATGTGTGTGTAGGGGTAGGTGTGAGTGGGGATGGAAATAAGTTAGGACAGGTCCATACAGGACAGGTACCTACATGACCTCATGTTAGCACAGTTACCTACAGCAGGTAGGGCGGCAGGTACCTGCCTGAGTTCAATTTATGACCACTTAATCCCTCACTCACCTTTAAGAATGGTCAACTTCAGCCCTTGATACGGTATCAAGGCCGAAATATCAAGGCCAAGACCGAAATATCAAGGCCAAAACATCGAAAAAATGCGGGCTACGCCCTAAAGGGGGTCAAAGGCGGGCCAAAACTAGGGGGGAGGCACGTACGACGGTTGCTACGCAATCGTCTGGCGCAACCCTTCTTCGAAGGGTTGCAAAAAAAGCTACAAAGCCAAAAAGCTACAAGGCCAAAAAAAGGCAGGGTTGCGGTGGCACGTTTGGGTACCGGAATGTGGTTGCTACTACTCTGGATCCCGAAAAATGCGTGGGCTTGGGTTTCGATGGCTGTTCTACGATGTCTGGCAAAGAAGGAGGTGTCCAAGCAATATTGCGGAAAAAGTATAAAAAAGCATTGTTCTTTTATTGCTCTTCCCACAAACTAAATCTAGTAGTAAATGATTTGAACACAATACTAGAAATCCGCAAAACTGTGGGAACTATAAAGAACATTATTACGTTTTTTCTCGAGTCGGTCTTGATAAGAAAATTAATGCCAAACATTCCAAGCCTATGACAGACCAGATGTTCTGAACTACACAATTGCATCAGTGTGTTTAAGGAGCACTTTGTACGAATGATGCAAGCATTAGAAACCCTTTCCATTGAAGGAAATACCGTCACAAGAAAAAGCACTTTTCTGTTACATTCAGTGGTATGTAAGTCGTCATTCATCATGGCTATTATATTGATTGCGAAAAACTCTGCAATGTTAGAGCCAGTTGTAAATGCTCTCCAATCCAAGACCTTGAATATCGTCAAAACCTAGCAGCACATTCAACACATTGTGGAAATGGTTAGGAGCCATCGAAAGATGAAGAAAAAATCACAGATGAAGTGTTAAAAAAGAAGCTAATCGCTTTAGATAACGCTCCTCAACCTGAATATACCACGGATTGTTGGGAGGCAGCAGCACCGCAGCAACCATCCAGCAACAAACCCACGGGAGTTCTGGAGAGATCCTTAATAATCCGTATTCTGGATTACCTCTTCTTTGGAATTACGGTTTTCTACTGAAAATACACCTGATTATGCATTGACATTTTTACATCCTTTCCACATGCTACCCATAGCAATCGATGAGTTAAAGGAAAAGCCAGCTTCATTTTATTGTTTTTACCACTTAGAAGGTATAGAAGAAGAGCTAGACCTTTGGTACAAAATTTGGAAGGACAAGAAACTGAGTAGTGAAGAACTAAATGATCTTGTTGTCTCCCAAGTCTTAAGGGACTGAACCTTTTTCGTTCGACGAAGGGTTTTGATATGGTACTCGCCCAGCCGATGCACCACCAGTACCAGTAGAACGCCTCTTCAGCTACTCTCCGAAGGATAGACTTTGGCTACGAAATTACTATGGAAGACTACAGGTAAACGGGCTTGCTATGATGAGTGTAGCACAAAAATTTGTGTTTGACAATTATGATCATTTTTTCAAACAGTAGTTGATAAATTTGCCTGAACTCAAGGAAACTACTTTTTTAAATAATATCAATTTTGCAACTGCTCTATTTGTGAATTTTCCTTCATTGCATATTGTATTTGAATTCTTTTATTTTAATAAAATAATTTTTGTTTCATTAATCATTTATTTATCCATACAAATGTTTCTATTAATTGTCTTCGTTTCTTTTATATATATATATTATTATATATATATATATATATATATATATATATATATATATATATATATATATCATAATATATATATATATTATAAATTATTATATATGATATATATCTATATATATATATATATATATATATATATATATATATATATGGTTATAGGCAGGGGGCAGGGGGGCACTTGCCCCACCTAATCTTGACAAAAAAATTATGTTCTTA